>PVKS010024824.1:0-30605 GCA_004027875.1 Aplodontia rufa | reverse complement strand
AAAAAAAAAAAATAGCTGTTTTCTTTTTTCCTTTCACTTTTGAAACCAGGAGATCGCTATAGGGAGTAGGGAAGGATGGGCTAAGGGCCTTAGGCGCCAGCTTTCGCTCTGCGCGTGTTGGGTCTTTGTGATATAAAATTCGCCAAGCGCCGTGAGCAGTGTTCTGCCAATGGCGCGCTGCGCGCGGGGCGCGGGCTCCGGGTTGGGGCGAGCCAACGCTGTGGGCTTCTTTGTGTTTCTGCGAGAGCGACTCTCCCGGTCCGGAGTCAGATAACATCCGGAGCCCGAGTCCCGCCGCCTTTCCCAAGCCCTCAAGGGTACTGCCGGGGCCCCGCCGGCACTCGCCGCTTGCTCCCTGCTTCTCCCCGGCTTCCTCCCGCCTTAGTCGGCCTCTCTCTCCGCCCTTTCCTTCTGTCTCTTTCTCCCTGTATAGTGATTAGGCAAATGCCAGATCTCAATACTGTTGCCCCCTCCCCGGCGTTTCCCGCCGGGCTGGGGTTGAAGCTGCGAGGTTTGGAGAGAGTGGTTCCGGGGTGTCCACAGGCCATCAGGGGTAAAAACCCTTGTGCCTTTTGCAAAAGCATCTCACCCTCCCCCTAGGCTCGCCCCTCCCGCCCCCTCTCCTCCAATCAATAAGAAATATCAGCTGTTTAGCAGTAAGGAAGAACGAAGCCCCTAGAATGCTACATCCCACCCACAGCGCTGAGGACCCCCAGGCAAAGTGGCCAATTTTGGGTGCTAGGCATACCAGTCGGAACGGGCCTCGGAGACAAGTGTGCAGCTCTAACCTTCAGAGCTTGCCTGAGTGATGATTTAAGAGGAGTGTAGCCGCGCGCCTGGCAACTCCCAGGACTGTGGCAGGCCTGCCTGGTTGTTGCACTACTCAGGGGCACTTGGGGGTCGGGCTAGGGCAGATCCTGCAGAGGGACCCAGGCTGGTCATTAACTGCGAAGTGTCTCCTTTCCTCCCACAGCGGTGCAGAGGGGCAGGATGCCGCCTACCCAGCCGACCCACGGGCAATTCGCGCTGACCAACGGGGACCCCCTTAACTGCCATTCGTACCTGTCCGGATATATTTCTCTGCTGCTGCGCGCCGAGCCCTATCCCACGTCGCGCTTCGGCAGCCAGTGCATGCAGCCTAACAACATCATGGGCATCGAGAACATTTGCGAACTGGCCGCGCGGATGCTCTTCAGCGCCGTGGAGTGGGCCCGGAACATCCCCTTCTTCCCTGACCTGCAGATCACGGACCAGGTGGCCCTGCTTCGCCTCACCTGGAGCGAGCTGTTCGTGTTGAATGCGGCGCAATGCTCCATGCCCCTCCACGTAGCCCCGCTTCTGGCCGCTGCTGGCCTGCACGCTTCACCCATGTCTGCCGACCGGGTGGTCGCCTTTATGGACCACATACGGATCTTCCAAGAGCAAGTGGAAAAGCTCAAGGCGCTGCATGTCGATTCGGCCGAGTACAGCTGCCTCAAGGCCATAGTCCTGTTCACCTCAGGTAGGAAGGAGTCCTGTCCTCATACCCAGAAAGTCCTCTTGCAGAATTAGGGCCCAGAAAAGTTGTCAATTATTTGGACAAACCCCCCTCCCCGCCCCTTTTAAAGGCCCAACTGTGGAGTGCAACTTCAAGTGGGAATTTTGTATACCTCTTGGGCAGGACCAGGCCTAGCCTGGCCAGAGGAAAAGGCTGGTCATTAAGGCTGGGTTGCAGACAGAATGCTTCAGACAGTGTCCTCCAGGGGGATACAGGGTTGCCTCTCAGGCCTATTCCCTTCCTGCAGTGGCCAGGCTAGAATGCACCCTCTTCCCCTTCCTCCCTAAGCCCAGGCCTTCTGGGACTAGTTGGCTCTCAGGGAATCTTCTCAAGCCCCTGGCTTTCTCTAGCACTCTAGCTGGGCCTCTAGGAGATGCCCCTGGGCACTGGAGCAGAACTGACATCGTCCTGCAGGAGAAAGTTTGCCCCTGCAGGGAAAAAGTTTGCCAGCTAACTCAGTAGGAGTTTGAGCTCCAGGCAAATTCAACCTGAGGGCAGTAATTTTCAAAAAACCATTTTCATTAAAATAATGCAGACTGGAGATGGGGAAAGATCTGTCAATAAGGGGCAAGAGGAGGAATGGGACCATCATAACTCCAGAGTGTCTGCAGGGGGCTGAAGTATCTGGCCTCTTGTTTCCCCTGCCCAGGCAAACATTTATGACAATTTCAAACAACCCCAAGTATATGTCAACTTGAGCTGGATATGAATGTTACTGGTGATATAAAACCATCATTGATTGCTTTATGAAATCTAATTAGTTTGAATGTAGTTTAACCTGTGTGAGTAATAGATCTGATATTAATTAACTCTTGAGGCCAAATGATTTTTGAAAGTGTCTGGCTTTCCATTTCGGGCCACACCTGAGCCTTTTGGCTGCCACCAGGCTGAGTTCAGTATAGCCCAGGTGGGTGGAAAATACACCCTCCCTTCACATTCTTGAACTAAGTTGTCAGCTGATCCCTTTGTCATGACTGAGAGGGGAAAGGGGTTCTCCACCAAGAGTAACAAACATTTGGACATTTGCAGGGCTTAGAACCCACTACAGTTTTTTAAGCTTGTAATTTGGTAACTAGAAAAGATGTGCAGTTTATGTGGCAAACAAAAAGGAGATCCACTGTTTCTTCCTTATTTTTTGAAAGCAGTCTGGGGAACCAAGTCATTAGCTGAATCTGTTACAAGTTCTCCAGCCTCAATTCAATTGTCTTTTGTATATTGCTGCTTTTCATATAAAGTCTCCATCCATAGCCACTCCGAATCTTGCCTTCAGAAGTCCTTAGGTAATCAATTAGAGGGCAACATCTGTGCAGGGAAGAGCTGAATGCAGAGGCTAGGATGTGGATTATTTTTCTCAGGAGCCTGTCACATCTAAAACATTTACCTGATGCAAATGTCCAGGCAGGGTAGCCACCTATGCCATGGCCACCTTCACCTTCTTCCCACAATCTGATACTAAGCCCATGTTCTAGGAAGATGGGGATGGTTGTTAATTTCTTGATATCATTGTTAGTTCTTCTCTTTACCCTTGGTCTTTCAAGGGAAGAAATGCCTGATACTGTCGTAACAGTTTAATTTATTACTATTTGCAAAATGTGGAGGCCTGTGTGGAGAATGCAAATTGCCTCACAAAGAGATAAAGGTTCCTGTTATCTGATTCAGAGGGAGACACACAGTACTGATGCTATGCAGAGGGAAGGAGTCCTAGACAAACAGCTTTTAATTCCTGACCACAGACACCTAGGCATTCTGTGGACTTGTAGAGTCCTAGACACATGTTTGAGGAGGTTTCGTGTGTGTTCTGGTTCTAGTGGTGGAGGTGGTGGCGGCTATTTCCCAATATCTATTTTAATGATTCACAATATGCATGTGTTAACCCCAGTCTTGTCTGGGGAGCCCTGAAAGGTCAGGTCACAACCTGAACTGCCTTCACCAAGAAGCCTCTCGTTTCAAAGGCACTTATTGTATTTTCACGTATCAGAAAAAGAAAAGTGTTTTCCAGAAGATAACAGGGAGGGGTGCTTCTTGGAGGGACCTGGGCTTAAAAAAATAAAGGAGGTGGGAGAAAAAGGGAGAGAGAAGAAAAGGGGGGAAAGAAACAGCTCAAATGAACAGAGAGATCACAGTTTGCATGGCTGCCCTTCAATAGGCTAAACTGACAAGATCAGTTTTAAAGGGCCACTTAAATCAGTTTCAAAGACTGGAGAAAAATGAGTCGCCCTCTTTAGGGAGAAGCTGAGGCTAGGTCCTGGACGCCATTACTTGAGGCTGGGCCAGGTTGTTGCCCCACCACCACCACCACCACCACCAGCACCACTGTATAATTGTAAGCCAAACTATTATTTACAGAGGACAAGGGGGAGGAGCGCCTGCAGTTTTGGTTTCATCTGTTTGTCTGTGTACTAACTTGGGCCAGATATACCCAATATACTTTGCTTGGGCCTTCTACTGACCCAGCCTGAGGTCTGGGGCAGTGAAAGCTTATAGCACACCGAGGTGTTTTATTTAAAGCAAACACTCTAAGACCATCGTGTGCTTTCTCCCTCCTCCCTTCACACATGTACATTTACACCTCCCTCCAAGATACTCAGTGCATAGGCATTTGCTTCAGCTCCTTTAGGGGCAGCTTGACAGAGCACTGTACACACACCTCATGTGACCCTTTTCAAACCTCTTAATCTGATGACTGAATTCTTCTCTCTCTCTCTCTCTCTCTCTTTCTCTTTTTTTTTTTTTCTTCAACTTTCTTCCAGATGCCTGTGGTCTCTCTGATGTAGCCCATGTGGAAAGCTTGCAGGAAAAGTCCCAGTGTGCTTTGGAAGAATATGTTAGGAGCCAGTACCCCAACCAGCCAACACGATTCGGAAAGCTTTTGCTTCGCCTCCCTTCCCTCCGCACGGTCTCCTCCTCAGTCATAGAGCAATTGTTTTTCGTCCGTTTGGTAGGTAAAACCCCCATCGAAACCCTCATCCGGGATATGTTACTGTCCGGCAGCAGTTTTAACTGGCCATATATGGCAATTCAATAAATAAATAAATCAAAATAAGAAGGGGGAGTGAAACAGTGAAAGAAAAGGCAAAAGACTGGTTTGTTTGCTTAATTTCCTTCTTTTGAGAAAGGATATAAAAGGATGTTACAAGTTTGCTAAAGAAGAGAGGGGAAGAATTTAATGGACTGTGAATTTCAAAAAAAAAAGAGACTGTCATATGAACTTTTACAGAATGCATTAAAAAAAAACTCCTGTGTCGGTCAGAACAACTTGCTACTTATCATTTTTGTATAAAAAGGAAATTAGTCTTTTTCTTTTTTGGTAAAATTTTGAAAAATATTGCTAAAAGTGCATTTAAGGAGATTGGGAGAAAATTAGCAGAATGGAGAAAGTAAGTCTTTTTTTTTCCAAATTATTAATTGTCCTGTGTCTATGTACCTCTAGCTGTTCTTTTTTGTACTTTTCTGGTTCCAAACCAGTTTATTCTGTGGTTCTATAATAAGTTTTGATATAATCTTGGCTTCTTAAAAACTGTGTATCATTAAAATATATGTTCTGCAAGAATTAAAACTGAGTCCATGAAAATATCATAGGAAGACATAAAACTTTAAAAGGCAACTTAAAGATGATGGAAACGCACTTACAAGTGGTGACCAAAAATTTTAGGTGAAGTTGAGCACTCTAATTAGAGAACTGGAGGAACCACATACAACACTTAACTTCCCCTACCCTCCCCCCAAAAGACACCAAGACAAACCTAGCTTTTTAAAAATATTTTAAGAAAGAGAATGAACTGTGGAATTTATTGGCAGCCAAGGAATGTGTCCAAGACACATGCTGAGGTTTTGAATAAAAAGTGAACTTTTGTAATTTGAATTGGGTCCCCCCCCTTAGTTCTTGAATTGTTATGAAAATCCTATATCTGTTTGTATATTTGCAAGCCCTTTGTATTATAATTGTTGATATTTTCCCTTTTTAAAAAAAATACCATTGAAATCAGCATGACAAAATAACACTGTTGGCACTTATAGGTAACGTGATTGATTCAGTATCTTAGAGTTTACAGTTTGTGTTTTAAAAAAACTGAAGGTTTTTTTTAAGTGCAACATTTCTGTATACTGTAAAAGTTATAATAACTGAACTGTTTGGTCGAGTCTTTGTGTGTTATATTCCAAGGAAAATTGAAAGTATTCAGAAATTAAAATATTATTTGATATCTGAAACCTGTTTGGCTGTCCCCACTCACTGTCTTCCATACAGAAGAGCCCCTGTGAGCTTTTGCTGAGCCGGCTGGGGGGCTCCATTTGTTTACTCCCTTCAGTTAGTTTGTTCAGAGGTGGACTAGTGTATTTGCCTGTTTAATTTGGGTATGTGGAGGGGGGAAGCAGAAGTTAATGGTTTATCTATGGTTTAGGAAGTGCCATACTGATATAGTAAGCCACCTCCATTCACCTAATCCTCCTTTTAATTAAAAATGGATTTTCTAGGGAAAAAAAAGGCCCCTATATTTGTCACACTTAAGTGCCTGCTTACGGAAGGTATTGTGAAAAGTATTAGAAATCTTGAGATCGGTATCTATTATATGATCAGAAAAAATACTCTTTTGTACATTTCTGACAGTACGCAGATCGTTCAAGCAAGCTAATCACAGAAGGCAGTTGTTTGCAATGAGTTTCTTTCCTTAAGTAGGTGTGATTTTAAAAATATTCTGTGGTTCTCATCTACCATGGTTGTTGAGAGGATTTCAAATTCAGTGATATAGCTTATAGTGCTGAAGCGTCTGTTTTTAATGTATATATGATAACTTGCAGTTGGGCTGCCTCTCCCCTCCCCCTTTACCTTCAGTCTGTGAGAGCACGACCACAGGTCAAGGGAATCTTTTCTAGTGGAGTTATGTACATAAAAACACATCGACATTTGGACATTTCTGATTGTGTAGGTACAATCTGTACTGCTCTTGGAATCCTTTGTCCTTAAAAGCCAAATTAAGAAAAGGAAGAGAAAGAAAGAAGGAAGAAAACTTCACAGGGTGTGCTAATTTGGAAGTAGTAACTGTTTGTTTCAGCCCCCTCCCCTTTTCCTGGTTTGGAAAAAGCTTAGGGCTGGGAGCTTGCAATTTGTTTTTACTTAGACTTTCCAAACTGCCCTCCCTCAAAATACTTTACTATGTTGTGGTTTAACCTTAAAATTGGGGGTGGGGACTGGTGAAGGAGGTGAAAGAAGAGATCATTTTGTAAAGTCTAGTAAACTTTGATACTTAGTTCTGGTCAATACATGCAGATCAGAAAAATCTGTCTGATTTGTGCATTTGAGCAGAGTTCTCCATCAGATCCTCAGCTTTTTTCTGTAGATATATACATATATAAATATAAGTATGTTCTTACAGCACAGTATCTCTGACCTTTAGATGGAGGTTTTGTCTGTTGTTTATTTTCTCCTCTTGCAAGTGCTATCCATGTGAGTGTGTGAAGTTTCTCTAATAAGGAAAACACAGGCCCTTTTCCTTGTTTGTTTTGTGTTAGTTTATTGTAAACAGCCATTTGTTGTAAATTATTATTGGCATTAAATTATAATTTATGATTTTCAAAGCAAAAGACAGTCCCTGTTTTATTATGCTTTAAGCATGTGTTCTAGACGTTGAATATCTCTAAGTTTCAGCAATGAGATTGGGGTCTGCGAGGCAGAAAAACAGGACTCAAAATTTCCCAACCGGTTAAAACAAAACCCCTTGTATACGTTTAGAGTGGCCGGAGGAGGATCTGTTTAGAGTCTTGAGTTCGGTTTAAGTTTATTGCATTTAAAGAAAGTTTTTCTTTTCACGCTGAGTTAGAACAAAAGATCTTTGCTGAGACTGAATTGGACAAAAGACGAGGGCTGGGACTCAGCGAGTGCGTTGTGTGTGAAATTGACGAGATCTTTTAAAAAGCTGCTAAACATGGCGACTCTTTCCCTTTAAGTGTCTCTTTTTCCTAGTGTTTTTTTTTTCTTTTTTTTTTCTCCTCCATCGGATCTGAGCTTGCTTTATTTCTTTGCCCACCCCCGCTCCCCCTCCTCCCCTTGGCGCTTGGGGGTGTGAGAGAACCCAGTTAGACGCAAAATGCAACAATAGTCCGGGGAGAGAGAGGGGCGATCGCGGCTTCTTGCCACTTTCAAACAAACCTGGGGGAAGACTGAGCAGGCAGGGATTCTAGCCTGTTCGCCTGGCTCGCGGTCGCCCTGCCTTGGCCTTTCACGATTAACCTTCCCTGGGTCGCCAGGAGCTGGAGCTCAAAGTTAGCGGGGCTAGTTCTGCAGAGGTGGCTGGGGGAGCGTCCGGCCGGCTGCAGGGCCGGGGGCCTGGAGTTGGCAGCTTCTGCGGGAGAGTGCCGGCCCCCCAGCCCCCGCCCCCACTTACGTGCAGCAGAATTCTGCCAGCGCCCCGAGAAAGTCCGGGGTGCCGGGCGCGTGGAGCTGCACTCCCGGGATGTGCATTAAGCGGCGACAGGCGGCGGGCGGGGGCGGGGGGCGGTCGGGGAGAGCTCGAGCGTGTGAAAGTCTGCCTTGAAGCTCGCTTTTGACTTGGTCTTATGAGCTGAGCCAACATGGCGTCTCCCATTGCACCGTGAGCGCCGGGCTGCCAGGCACTGCAGGGCCGGGTAATAAAAAACACATTGGTTACCAAAAAAAAAAAAAAAAAAAAAAAAGGAGTGGGGGGCTGGTAAAGACCATTCCGTCTGTAGGCAGAAAACCCTCTTTTAAACTCTTGCTGGCAAGTGAGTGAGGTCCTCGACTATTCTGTAATTAAAGCAACAGAATTCCTAGGGAAAATAATGGTAACGCAGACCCTCCCTCTCTTTTTTCGCCCCCTCCCTTATATTCAGGAGAGTAGATTTCATGTGTCCTCTCTCCAAGAACCCAACTAGATAAATAAAAATCTGTATCTACAAATGATCTTAAATATTTGAATGGTACAGGGGGAGGGGGAGAAGCAAGTATTTACAGACCTCAGTCAGTTCTCGCGCTCATTAATGCAGGGGCTGCACCGGGGTTTGCGCGGGCGAAGCCCAGCTAGGGGGCGGGGGTGGGCTGTGAACCCCACCAGACGTAGGCAGAACTTGCTGCTTGCCTGTCAAAGTTATTGGAAAGGCGGCTTTCCATGCAGAGGAGAGTGAGAGCTAGCAGGGTCGGGGGCTGGTTCCGGGAGGGTGGTCTTAGTCCCCAAAAATGGGTGAGCCTGCGTGGACTCCTCTGGCAAGAGCGCATTTGTAGCGGAGGATCTTTTCCAAATAGGTTTGAAAGCGGGTGAGGGCGGCAATGGGACAGCTTTGACCTCCCTGAGACGGAAGACCTATCCAGGTCTTCCAAGGACCTTTTCAGAGGTACTAGATTGGGACAGAGTCCCGCTGTTGGCCAAAGGGGGAATTGTCCCCTATGCCTAATTCCAGCCCTACCTGGGCCTTAAAGGATCCCATCTCTCAGTCGCCTGGGACAGGAGCGAGGTACTCTCTGAATTCCAGGCCTCGACAAGATTTATTGAAGTTGGGTTTAAAAAACGTGCTTCAGATGATTTTTCCCATTTTCTCAGATTTCAAAGGCTCCCTGCAGCGCGGCTGCCTAATTAATGGTGAAATTCAACTAAATCTAATTATGCAGTAATTTTAAAGCAGTTAGTGCTGGGCGTTGGTTTGTAATAGGACCCCAGTTTTTTAAAGTTTGCTTACTGTATTGGTTTAGGGGAAAGCTACCTTTTGTGTGATAGAGAAAGATGGGGAAATAGTTTTGCTGCATGAACAGGAGGGCTGAGAAGGGTCCACCAACCCCACCACCATTTCTATCTCCTTTTCCTCTTCTTTTTTCTCTCCCATGCTCACACTAAAACCTGGGCGAAGTGTTCACCCAACAAGGATACCTGATCAAACAGGAAAGGGAGAATCCTTCATATGGTGACAAAGGACTTCATACAGTCCTCCTGGATGCATCTGTAAATATCTGAAAACGAGGAAGGGACTCTCATCTCCTCTAACAGAAGAAATTTCCTCTCCTTAACATCCATTGTCATTAAGTTGCAAAGCTGACTCTCAGAGTTATAAATCTTATCGTCCTTCTGATAACACACTTGTAATAAGTTAACGTCCTATTCCAAGTGAATTGTAAAACTGTCTCATTTCATATGGCATCTGTGTCATTAAAACTTTTTCCCCCCCGCTGCCTTTGGGTCTTGCAGATCTGGCCTTCAGGCTACCACCGAGGTTCCTGCCTGTTGGTCCTGTAAGGTAGGGAGGATGGGAAGAAAGGTGTGAGAGATACCCTGCCTGGTTCATCCTCTGGATCTTAGACAGGGGCCAGAGACCCCCAGGCAGATAGTGCCTAGGGGGGCGGTGTCTCCCCTCTTCAGTCTCCCCCCACTACAGTTGCCCCCTTGAAATGACGTTCCTTGAAAGAAACATGCTTGTGATTAGCTAAGCAAAGACATCTGCTTTCGGAGTTGGGCCTTCGTTAATTAGCTGAACAAAGGGCCGTTTTGCTTTTTACCTTTTGCTGGGGGAGAGTGTGTTATTTCAGGAGTGTCGTGGGCCCACCTCTTTTCAATTGCAGCCACTACGTTAATTTTATTGGGATCACTGATGGGAAATGAGGTGGCGCAGGCTTCCGAGAGGAAAAGCTTGATCATTACCCCCTTTGGAACTATATTTTTCCACCCAACCTCCTGCTCATGAGGAGGGGGTGGGGGTGAACTGCGCAGCAAGTTCGGAGCAATTGGAATCAGGCTCCCGGTACGCTGATCTCGGGTGACAGAGCGTGTGTTGAAGCTGAACTCTATAATTTGCGCTTCTGTTCCTTTATTAGGCCTGGACAACGAACTAATGAGCTTTGGCCCAGTACAATGTCACTTGTATTTATTTTCTTATGGCAACTTTGAGATAGCAGAAGTGTTCCTTATCCAGAGTCAGGGAGGGCCCAGGAGTCCTGCGGACTACTGTCAGGGCCTGGGTGGGTGGCTTCTTCCCAGGAGAGTGAGGGTGAGTGGAGAGCACACACGGAGCTGGCAGAGCCATTGGTTTGGAGGAAGACGTTATGCTCTTTGGAAGTCCAGGCAACCCTTAGGCCCAGATGCCTAGGTATGAGTTCGAGGGGCGCGGGATAAATCCAGGGAAAGTTCCCAGGTACTAGATAGTAGAAGGCGCAAAGGTGATGGAGTTCAGTCCTGGCACCAGGCAGAGGAGGGATCCTCTAGCAGAGCTTGCCAGGCCAATGAGCCTTTAGAGAAAGCGAGGATTGCTGGAGGCCTGGCCTAGCTCTGCAGCTATCTAGTTATCAACTGGGAGTAAAGGGACGCTTTAAATGGATGCTTGAGACCCCAAGGAAGTGCAGGACTCTCTTCCTTCTTTTCCCTGGTTTGCATCAAAGAGATAGCAGTTGGAGAGTCCTTCAGTAAAAAAGGGGTCAGCGGAGGCAGTGGGGGCTGGCCTTGTGCTTTGACAGAATACAAGACCCCCCCACCTCGCCAGAGTTTAGGGGGGCAACGAAAGGGAAACCCCAGAACTGAGAGAGGAACGGGTACTTTTCTCTACAGCCTGAGACTTCCCGTGGCTCTCCTCTTCGCTCCCCACCAGGCAGCCCTTGCTAATAACGCCCAGGCTCTGTGCCCCCTCCAGTCCCATCTCTTCCGTTACATCCTTCTGTCTTACCACCCCCTCCCCATCTCTTCCTTCCTTCCTGCAAATGGGTGTTAACGTGGGTCTTTATGTTCTGTCTATAACTAGGATGTAATCATGCGCCCCATGCCTCTCTCTAAAAGCATTTAATAAATGTCTATTAAAGCGCTACAAATGTAAGATGAATTTAGTGGCGCGGCAGCCTCCCAGAATCCGAACCGTAATGATGGATTTATCAACGGGGATTCGCCTTCAGCACAGCGAGGGAGGTTTACTCAGCAAATATGTCCGCCAGCACCCACCCAAATACAATCGTTTGACCCGCTGCAGTCGCTAGCCGCCGCGCCTGGTGGGTCCCTGGGCCAGCAGCCGGCCGGGAGGTCCAAAGGGGAGGTCTCTTCTATCTTTTGGCCTCTCCCCCAACCTTTGCCTCCTTCTCTCGGCCTGTGATTTTCATCCCTCCTAGCATTTGGTTTAGAATCGGGGAGCGGATAGTTGCGGTGCCAGTGACACAGTTAAGTGTTTACCGCTTTGGCTTTACCCCGAGATATAACTGGGTGCCCTCATGCCCTTCTTGGTTTCGAAGAGTTAACGTTGTTACTGAGTCTTCAAGTGGGCGCTAGAGTCCTGGCTTTGACCAAATCTGAAGGCCTGGGATCCTAGATCGGCTGCGGCCAGCCCTGGGCACTATTCAAAGGAGGATACCTCAAGGACCAAATCATCTTGTCCCTAGTTCCTTGGAGGGGCTGGGGTGTGGCCAGACCCACTGCCTGGTGTGTCCATCCTTCTCCGGATCTCTGCACTTCACCAAGGCAAAGCTTTTATCAAAGATTGGGGAGCATCCTCCAAGATGGGAGCAAAACTTTCACATCTTTTCCACTAAAGATTTGGCTTCACCCCCAACTACCCCTGTGGAGCCCACCCGGTCATTTTAAAGATCCTATGACTGTGGATTTTTCAGAATTTAGTTTGGACTGTGATCGTTAACACGCACAGCCCCATTGACCACCATCTCTTTCTTTTTGTCTTTTATCTTTCTCTTTTTTCCGAGGGGGAGTAAAGTGCTGGCCTGTTCCATCAAGCCCAGTTCGCATTTGCTTTGGCCTCTGATTTCTCTTTCTTCTTTGGAAATTTCATTGAGATGTCTCTGTACTTCGCTTGTCAGTTATCTTTGTTCCTCTTAAATAAAGGGCTTTTAAATGGACTTATTGCTCCCAGCGTGGGTTCCTCTCTCTAAATGTTAGAAAATTGTGCCATCTACCCGCTATGCTGAGTACTGTCACACTCCAAGACCTCGGGGACCTCCGGGCCGGCTTCAATGCTGCAGTGTCAGGGGCCGCGGGCAGCAGGAGGAGGGGGCAGCTCACGTGGATTTTTACAGATCTCCGCCTGCAGCCGGCCCGCGTGGCCAAGACAGGGCACGGCTCGAGACGCGCGCAGCCGCCAGCTTGATGGCGGCCGCGAACTTGGCTGTAGCGGTTGATCCCGTACCAAATCCCAGGCGTGGCGGGGAATCTTCCCTTCTCCAGGTTGCGGCTGGAGAAGGGGGCGCCGCGGCTGGCTTTGGAAGCGAACAGCCGCTGGTGGTCGGGGATAACGGAGGACAATGCGGGTGGGGGTGGGGGCGTGCTTTCTGGGAGGGGAAGAGCCTGACTTCGCCGCGCCGCTTAGTAGCGCTCCCGCGGCTGCTGCGGCTTTCTCTCCTCTCCCTGGGGGAAGCTGGGCTGAGACGGTCAGAGAGTGACGGCCGCCGAGTTGCCAGGCAATTCGGCTGCAACTTTCAGATCCGTTTTCTCCGGTGGAGGTATTTCTGGTGTCTTTTTGAAGGACAGAATTTCTTTCCTTGTGGGAAATGCGGTTTAGAAGGACCGCATTTGAACAAGTCAGGTGTCTGAGGTGGGGTCTTCTCACCACGACCCCGCCTCTTGCAGAACACCTACCCGCAACCGCAGGTTCTTTTGAATGAGTTAAAATGGATTAACAGTTTAGATTTTATTATGTAGCTACCCCTCTCAGATGCCTTTTTTTTTTTAACCCATTAGGAGTATTTGCTAAGATTTCCAAGTGTCAATTGAGTATTTATGCTTGTGTGTGGGGGGAAATCTCCGATACGGTTTATGACTTTTATTACATGCTTCACACTGTTCGAGAAATGGAGTTTTAAGCAACATACAATTAAATCTATATTGCTCTTTGGAGAAGGGCCAAGGAACTCGGCAATCAATTAGTTTAGATCTTTTCATACTTGTTGCTAAAACCAAAGTAAAACTATAACCCCTAGGTATAGCTGTTTCCCCGCTTTTTCCCCCTAGGATACTGTAGCTGCCACATAGCAAATGGCAGTATCTTTTCCCCAAAAAAAATTTCCTCCCTGATTCTTTTCTACAGATTAGTTTTAAAGTATCAGATTATTTTTCTTTCCCTTTTCTCTTTCACTGCAGTTTCTCATCTGGTTTTATATGCCTGGTTTAATCTTTTGATGAATTGATTTGAAAATGAAGTTTGTTACCAGTCTTTCTTTTCCCTTCCCTTATCTGACTCTAAGAAGGGAAAATATATTGCTTAATAACCACCATAATAGTGGTTTCCAGAAAAAGGCAAAATCATATTTTTAAAACCACATTAGAACCCCCCCCAGTTATAAATAAGCAGTTTAGGAAATAATCTTTTGAATTGAACAGAAACTACTTTCACCTTGAAAATTGGAAAATTTCATTATTCCCATCTCCCTGACTCTCTGAGTCAGTCCCCTGGCCTGGCAGCTGTTTGCTTGCCATGGACCCAGGCCTGGGACCGAGATGTGCATATCAAGACCCAAGCAGAGTAGATAGAGTAGATGGGCGGGGGAGGCTGTCGGGTAATGCCCACCTGTGCGGCTGAGGCAGGGCTGATAGCAAGTTCCAAAGAGGGGCTGCTAATTTATTAAATAATTCTTACTTCCCCTCAGCATTTTCTGCCTAGAGCTCCTGAGGCTCCTGCAAGCAGGGGGAGGGGTCTGGGTCTGCACATCCAAACACCCCAACCCCCATTTTCTTCCCTGTCAGCCAGGCTCGGTCAGCCTCATCACTAATTAAAAAGCCCTGTGGCTTTGGGACTAAGCAGGTTGGTGGTTGAACTGTCATCTCAACCAGGATGGGAAGGCTGGAATAACCCTTCTCCAAAAAGGATCCTAACCAAGTGAAGTGATTTGGTAGAGTGTCATTAATTTCCCTCCAGAAGCTTTCCTTTTCCTCTTGGGGAGATAGGGCTTCTAGGGAGGGAGGGGACTTTCCCTCCACCCAGTACCACGGCTGGAGTCACAGTCTCTATGCTATTTACCCCACAGTTGTGCCTATCCATATGCTGCTGCCCTAATTGTGAAGAAGGTCTGGGAAACATTTTCTCTGTGCTAATTTTATATTTCCCCTTTCTCCCTTCCAACATTAAACATAATTTTGTGCTGTCATTGTCACTAAGATTGCGGTTTGCTGATGTCTCTACTTGGAAACATGACCCCTTAGCCTTCAACAGGGAGCACTCTCCTGCTTTACAGCCTTCCCCGCCCTTTCTCCATCCAGGACTTCAGAGTTTCCATGAAAAGGCAGAGAGGAGAGAGAGAGAGAGAGAGAGAGAGAGAGAGCGAGCGACAAGAATGCTACAATCATTGCAAACCCTTTTTCCCTATGACAGAAGGAACAAATGTGTTTTGATGTGTGTTTGGTTGTTGGATTATTTGTTTATTAAAATGTATATGTGTATATGTGTATGTGTACAAGGAACCACTTTTAAGAATCTCACTTTGATTTTTTTTGTTTGTTTTAATGTATTTTCTGTTCTCTGCCCCCATCCCACCCCACCCCACCCCCAGCCATACCTGCTACATTTTCTCTCGCTAAGCAATAGTCCTCTGGCTCTGGCTTGGTGGCCATATTCCTGGAGATAACCTTTGGTGACAGACTGGAGCAGGAGAGATGAAGATATTTCTCATTTTCCAGGCCCTGCAACCTCTCTTCCTTTAATGTGCCAGTTGGAGTCTGTCTCTGGGCTAGAATAAATGTCCCCACATTTACAGGTTTTCTCTCTGTACCTGACTTTGGTTCTGGTTGCTTTTTGTTTTGTTTTGTTTTTTTCTTTGGAAGGAGCTACTGTCTGTTGTCCATAGCAGTAGCTTGGAGCTTGTCTGCAGCAAGGCTAGTGGGTTTCAAGGCGATTATCTCATTTCTCTGGTGCAGAGGAAAGCCGCTGGCAACCCCTGGGTCAGACATTCAGTGGAGGGCCCAAGTCACCGACCCAACCAGAAGGTTAATTTTCCCTCATTAGCATCTCCATAGTGTGCTCCTTGCACTGGACCTCGGTTCCTGGCTGTTTTTTCCCTAGTCCCCTCTCACTGTCCCTGACATATTCTCCACCTTCCCCCAACCCATTCTCTCATCCCAACCTTCCATTCTGTCAAGTTCCTATTGCATCCAGAGGCTCTCATCGCTGAAAACCCATTTCATCAATTTCTGACCAATTAGTGTTTTTATTCTAGAGCCCCTTTCCCCATCCATATCTTTTTCTCCCCTTCCATGTGCCTCATTTACAAATGTATTCTGCTTTATCTGAATTAGTTCACTTCTCTCTTTTTGCTGTTTCCTTTCCCCTCCATTCTTACAATAGCTGCTAGGAAAAGCCAAAGATACAAAATGACAAAGTCTGAGGGGGAGGGGCATTGTTATTCCCAGCCACCTAAAAAGGAAGCTGAAGGTTTTGTAATGACAGAATAAATGATAAAGAATTGCATTTGTAGCTTAAGTGAGCAAGTGTATTTATGTATCTAAATCTGAGGATTTTAAATTTTCTTTGAAACTGCTTTTGTGCTGACTCCACAGAGGCATTTACAGAAACTAGTCATGGTGTAGGAACTTACTTTGAGTTAACCTGTTATATCAAATGAATCTTTTCATTTAGAGACCAATAAATCTCAATCTCTCGCTATCTTTTGTCAACCCAGCCTGGGTTCAGTGAGTCAAAGCTGGGGCTTATTATAATGGCTGGATAAAGTTTGCCAAAGTTAGTTTTCCCCCTTCCTCCATATTATTTTTGTTTATAAACAACCTGAAAATTTTCCTCATTCAACAGATAGAAGTTCTGTGAAGTAGTAGCCCTTCCTCAGTGAGCAGAATGTTGGGAATTTCTTTAGATTTTCAGGACAGGGAAGTTGAATGAAATGGTTTTCCAAACTCAGAGGATGAAATGATTTATGATTTTTCAACAAGTCATTATTTTGGTATGCAGCTTAGGTGGGACTGAAACAATCTAATAATCAATGTAAGACGGGGGTGTGTGGTGGGAGGATCTTGTCTATGATCAAGAGAGTTGACACCAGAAACATAAAAGACAATCTGTTCTCTAGGGATGGAATTTGGGAAGAGCCTGCACACTTATGCTCCTGGGCTCTAAAGAAATACATTGTTAACAACAACAAAACAGACAATGCCCTGAGCTCTGCCAGATTCAGAGCTGAGCTACTCTTGAGATATTTTAGCAGCACTGTTCATTTTGATGGGGTTTCTGGGCCATTTGAAATTCAACCTTTAGCCAGCCGGCTCACGATGGCGTATGGTTTCAGAATTCATTTTCTGATTTACTACCCCTCCTCCTGTATTTTCTTTATTTCCTGGTAGCCTCCCATGGGGTTAATCTTTTTTCCCCCTTTCTTTTATATTTGCCAGTTTTGTTCTCCCTACAAATGACACAATGTTTTTCCTGTTTCTACTGATCACTCATTTGCTTCCTTTCTCTCTTTCCTTCCTTAAGAGACAGAGGAAAATGAAAAGAATAGGAGGGGAATTTCCAAATGGTTCCTCTCGCATCATTATTAATTACTGTTACAAGGCAGACAATTTTTAACTAATAACAAAGTTGTAAATTACCACTGACTTTCAGATATTTCTCATTGTCAGCTCTGAATAATTTGATTAATATTCCAGTCTTTGAAATAATTTCAGCTGCACTTACAATCAGCTCTACTTGAGAAGCCAAGAGCAGGCTCTCACCCCTGAATGGAATCCTGTCCCTCAGTTTTATTCTTCAAGTGAAGTTTTGGTTTCTATCCTGAGGTCCATGGCTTTGACAGTGAAGCCAGGAGACTTCCACAGGCTGTTCACAGTTGCAGGGTTATAGGGGACTGGCACAGCTTCCTGTGTTCAGCGATTTGTATGTAATTTTGAAAACTTTGTTGAGAGGCTTAAGTGCAATGAAAAAACAAACACTCATTAGGTCTCCTGAACATTTTAAAAAATTCATATTCAAGACCGAAGGAATATGATTTTAAAGGATTCCTAAGTCCAGGAAACTTAACAAAGTCAATCCCTGTTTCTCCTTATCTCCCATACTAAGAAGAAGAACAAAAAGCTGACTTAAGGGGCTGGAGTGGTGGCTCAGTGGTTGGAGTGCTTGTCTGGCATGCCTGAGGAACTGGGTTCAAACCCCAGCACCATGTACAAAACAAAGTGTTGGGGAAACAAAAACCAGATGTAAAAATAAATAAAATTGATTCTCTCTCTCTCTTAAAGAAAAAAGAAAAAGCTGACCTACTCTCTGCTTAGACCCATCCAGAGTCAGTATTACTTGGAGGGGGGTGTGTATGTGGGAACCAGGGCAGGGCCAGGGGGATGTAAAAAGACATTGGGAAGGGGGGAAGGTATATTTTCCCAAGGTCCTAAGGCATTCCACCATCATATCCAGAACACAATTTTTGAAGCTATCAATACCCGCTGCCTCCAATACCCCTGGAGTTTTAATCTTAATTATATTATTAAGTGAAGTACTGTGCTGTCAGGACGTTGAACATGATTTATGACGTCTGCCTATTAAAGGATCGATTGTGAATATCACTACTATCATCTATCAATATTCTCAAGCAGGGGTATTTCTCCCACCACAGTTGTTATTTGCGATAGGTAAATCACAGACTGCAAGAAAAGACTATGTCTTCTTCGTGGACCTGGCTTTCCAGGTGCAGCAGGAAGTGAATGTAAGAGCCAGAGCCTCGGTAGGAACAGGGACTAGAGAATAGGAGTTTCTACTGCTTCTCACATCTACAGAGTTTCAAGATTTTCTTTTTTAATGTTAAAACCAGTGATTTCTCCCTGCGGACTAGCGGAGGAAGCAAGGACAAGAGTCGTTGTTTTTAGGTAAAGGAACTTCTACAGGTCGATACCCAGGGGCTAGTGTTTCCTAGCTGCTAGGTGATTTGCAATGAGATGAGGAGGAATAAACCCAAAAACCTATTTTCTGGAGGATGGCTGGCAGGGTTCTGGCGAAGAGGGTTAGGGGACGATTGTATATTTCTGGAGCAGATGCTTATGCCTGAGACTAGGAAGCGTCCATTTTCGGCGATCAATAAAAGTTCCGGTACATCGACACTTCCACCTGCTGGTGCCTTCTCTGCTAGGTGCAGACGGTGCGAAAGGCTCAGTGGCTAGGCCGGAGGAGCCCCAGCGCGGAGGCCTTTTGTCTCCAGACAGAGAGCAGCGCCTGCTTTTCCCACTCTTGCCAGGCACAGTACCCGGTTACCATTGAGTCTCAGGCCCCTGCTTTAGCGGAATGCTTTACAGGCAGAGTGTAGAGCAACACTGGCTTTCTGTCGGCCTGGGACTGGAGGCTGGAATACCCAGCGGGGTGGGGCATCGAGCGCGGCCCGAGTGCGGCTAGAGGGGGCTTGGGCCGCACCTTGCCCCTGTCCAACACTCGCACCAGGCGGCGAACGTCGGAGGTCCCTTCCTTGACTGGTGAGGCGCCTGAGTCAGTCAAGCGCCCCCTGGCCACCTTCAGAGGCGCACCTCGCTTGAAACCTTGTCGCCGCCGGAGACCTGGGCTGGCGGAGGCCTAGGGCACTGAGCCCTGGACCTGCCGGTAGACTTGACCTCTGCAGGTCGAGCTGGAAGCTCCTCACCTGCCCCAGGCCTCGTCTCCGATGCCCTCACCGCCCAATCCACTTTCCTCTGAGGATTCCAGCGGGAAGAAAAAAGAACATGAATAGAACTCGTTGGCTTCCCTTTCCTAGGCCAGAGGCTTGGGGCCACGCGGGACAGACCGGCTGTCCGGAGACGACCGAGGTCAGGTGGGGAGGCCCCTTATGCCTGGCTGATGGATGACTACAGCACCCTGCTGCCCCGGTCCTGAATACGTCGAGGAGCAGAAACTTTGACCTCCAGCCACGCAACTCCACTTACCTGGCTACTTGCCTGCGCTGGTCACCCAAGCCCTCCCTTGGCCATGATTATTTGACATTAGGTTGGGAGGCTCTGAGGAACTTGGAGGCAGTGACTGGCACCAAGTAAGCACTCAATAACCATTGTTATGTTTTTAATCATTGTTAAGCCTATCTGTTTTCCTCCAAGAGCACCCTCCCCGTCCCAGTACATTTATGCCAGATCAACCACACCTAGGTAGGTCCTGGAGCAGCCCTCAAACTAGTCCCAAGGGCCCATCAGCTGCCTCTGCCCCTTCTGAGCTCTGGACCCACAGCGCTCCACCCTTGACCTGCTGGGAGAAAACCCAAGCCCCTTACAATTCCTATCCCACGGTACTTGTTCAGGCCTGGCCCACAGCAGAAGACAGAGGTCTGAAGCAAGTGCTAGAAGGTCTCTAGCGTTCCCTACCCAGGTCAGCACCAGACGAAGGGAGTTTAATTAAATAGGTAAACTCTTGAAAAGGGACTAATGGTTCATCAGTGTTTTTTGTTTTGTTTTATTTTTTAAGAAAGAATACTTCAGTAAGATATATTTATGGGTGGGAAAGATGCGGACACTCAAAAGCAGGCTGAGGCAGGAAGAGCAATACAGACTGAGTCAGAAGCATTGGAATAACCCCTTTTCGTTCCAGAAACAATTTTTAGGTAAGCCTTTAATGGCCTCAGTGGCGCGGGGCGGGGTGGAGGTGGGGAGAGAATTGTGAAAGCAAATATAGTTAGAATAGCAATATAACCGGATTTTTTGGCCTTAATAAATAAATATAACTCTGCTTTCTGATTCTTTTTATTATCAATAATTCTGATAAAAATAATATTATTATTTTGTAAACGACATTTTAGTCCCCCGACAGCTCCGGGAACGACTGCAGGAGCCACACCCAGGAAGACGGTCACCTGCTGCGCTGAGGCTCAGACTTTGTCGCACTCTCCTCTTCCCTATCCACTACTCTTCCCCAGTCTGATGGATGTTCTTGGGTCTGGGCCAGTTTAAAAATGACAAATATCTTGTTAATATAGACTATCCATCCACTCTTATTTCTAACCGTTTTGCAGTGCGAAAGTCCCTGGCGCAGGTCTAGCAGCGGGGCCTGCATTGTACCATAATCGCCAAAAACCCCTGGCCTAATTTTCAATTAATAGATCTGGAGCGAGGGAGTCAGGAAGAAACCAGTGGCCTAAGGAGCTAGATGTAAGCTCTGGAAGGATCGGAAATTAGGGTGCTCGAAGGAGGATGTGATTCTTATTATTCTCCCTCTCCCACACACGATCAAGTGTCTCTTCACTTGGCCTTCGGAGCCGCGTCCCCGCGCTCTCAGCAGCTTGTGTCCCTGTGGTTTGCTCTTCTCTCCAGACCACTGAGCGCCTGGGGCGCCCTTCTTACTGCACTCAGACCCTGAGCCCTCTGCCCGGCTTCTCCCAGGCCCCGGGAGGAGGCGCTGGTGCCCGGTCGGCTTCAGGTCCCTCCCAGGCGGTGCCTAGAGTCCTCATGCACAAAGCCCCGCTTTTGGAAGAGGACACACACACACACTCACACACACCACGCGGTCCTAGGAGGGGAGTTTGATCTTGTCTCTTTGGCGTCTCTGGCCTGAAAGGAAAATCGGTTGGGTAAACAGCCAGGCTTCCAGGCTTAACGCCCGGCTCCCGCCCCCGCCCCTCCATCCCTCCCCCTCCCCCTCCCCCAGTCCCCTTCAACCCCACCCGCCACCCGCACTCGGCTAGGCGGCCGGGCCCCGAGCGAGCTCCGCGCGGCCTGGAGGGAGTCAAGGGCTCCCCGGGTTTAAAGGGCCGCGGCCCCGAGGGAATGCCCTCCGCGTTGTGTCCCGGGGTGCAGAAGCGGACTGCAGGGCGGTGGGACCAACCTGGGCCACGGTAGGAACCGCGAAACCTCACTCTTCCCTAGGTAGCTGATCCCCGGGGGAGGGCACCGGGGAGTTCCGAGCCTGGAGGGAGGTTTTCGCCAAAATCCAACGGAGGCCGAGACTGGAGGCTGGCTACCCTTCGCTTCCGGACTCCACCACGGCCCCTGTGGGGCACCGTGGGGCCCCGACAGGTAGCTACAGGCTTTGGTACATTTGTATGCACTACCATGGGCGCTAGCTTTGAGCTTCTGCTGGCCACGCTGTACTCTGTACACCCTCTGGTGATCACCGGGCCCCTACCTGCCTCCAAAAGGCTTTGGCTCCTGGAAAAGCCTTTAACCTAATATTAAGCGTTTTCCAAAGTTTGCTTCTTTCCAAAGAATAGTTCTTCACTTAACTGGCTGTAAACATAATTAATAGTTATTATCACGGGGGAAAAAACCTCTCTGGTGTTTAAAAGAATAATGGTTTCTCTCTAGCTCACACTCTCAAGCATGGAGAGAACCTTGAAATCTGAAAATATCCTGATTATTAGACCCGGATATGTGGTGATTTACTCCCATTCTCTAATGAATTTCTTTTCTCTCCTCCCTTCCTCATCTCCTGTTCTTTCTTTCTCTTTTCTCCCAGTCTCAGTCTCACTCTAATCCAGGAGTCATTAGCAACACCCTCTGGCTACATGTTTTGCATCAGTGAAACATTGTGACATAGTTGTAATACAAACTCTGCCTCCTTGCACTGCATCTTGTGGTAGGAAGTATAATAGCAATAAAAATCATTTTTCATCTCCAGGCATTATTCAGTGTGTGTGTGAGACTCATAGAAAACCTGAATGTGCAAAAATGAAGGGGTGAAGAAAAAGATGGGGGGGGGAGAGAGAGAGAGAGAGAGAGAGAGAGAGAAAGAAACATCTTCTAGTTTAGAACTCTTCTCCAAACTGAGCATGCATAGTCAAGCATATCATTTTCTACCATCTCTTTTCTCTGCTTTTATCCCTTCTCTTCACTGCCATCCCTCAGTGAGGGACCCTCTCTGGAATTGCCTCGTCACTCCCAGGATCTCTCAACAGCTAGGTTCTCCCCAAGTTAGCACCCTCTCCCAGGAAGCCCCAGAACTCCCGGGCTCTGGCCACCATTTCCTCAGTTGGCTGGCATGAGGGGTGTGCTTTCAAGTCCTGCTAGGAAATTGGGGCCTCTCTTGTGTGGTCTCTCAGGAATCTTTCCTAGCTTGATGGAAAAGGGACAAGCCAGCCAGAAAGCTAACCTGGCTATTTTCCTGGTTGCAGCACTGTAATTTCTGAGCAGGAGCTCTGAGAGCCCTCTAATCTGCAATGAGGCGCTCTGGCTGGTTACAGGGAGAAAGGGCACTCACTCCATCCCCTGCCTGGCCCTTGGGGCACACCCTGCCAACTCAGGGGAGTGTAAAGTCTCAAGTAAGTGTCTCCACCTTAGGTTGCTCAGGCGGGGAAAAGGTAGGGGACTATACAACAGGACAAACACACTACCTCCACCCCACAGTTCCCAGTCCATCGTGTATTATATGTAGAATCCATTAAACTCCTTTTAAAAAAACTATTAAACCTGAAGTCTAAATTATAACAGATAAAGGTTCTGTACCCTTTCCAAAACAAAGAAACCCCATTGGTTCTCACTGGATCATAAGAAAATGCTTTGCTCTCCAAACTATGTGGTGTGTGAAATGTATATTTTATTATACCTATTTTTGAGATGGTGCATTTTGAAAACAAACTGAAACAAAGACTCATGAAACTATATCTATGGATTAAAATTTCTGTATGTTTTATAATCCTGTGGAAGTACTTAGGAGTGGGACAAACCTCTTAAGTTACCAATAGAAAAAAATAGAGCCTAATGTGCAGTTTCATCTTGAAGAGAAATGCTGTGTAATTTGTAATTCTTGCCGTCGCTTACACTTGCTGATAGATGGACATGTTGAGGACTGAATTTTGTGGTTATTTTGTCTGCAAAGCCAAAAATTGAGGGGAAAAGCCCCCAATATTCCTGGGGGCTGAGGTGTGGCAGAGCCCCTCTGATGCCTCACTAACCAGAATGAATGAACGGATTTCAGTGAAAATCATAATTGGGAGGGGTGACTCCACAGACACTCACCTCGTGGGAGATATTTGCATCGGCCACAGTAAATGACCCAATACAGGGCAGCTCAGTACTGGTGGCTTCCTAGAGAACAAGTCTCTCTTGTTTTACCCTTTCTATGAAAGCAGTTTCCCAGCTTGGGTGACTACCTTGGTTTTGATGAAATTGTACTTGTATATTTTTCTTCTGTTATTTTCGTTCATTCCAGTGCAGCAACTATGGGATATATCGACCACAGATAATGATTTTTAACCAGTGGGAAGAAGACTTGTGGGTTTCGGCTTTTCTTAGGGTTTTTATTACGGAAAAAGTCCCAGTGAAGTTCAAGTTAGGCAGCGGGAGACAAGGAGGGCTTGGTCGCGTAATTCCAGTTTCCGAAGCGAGGTGGCGCTCCAGGGTATCGAAGCGCGCCCGGGTTTCTTCCGCCCAGAGACTCCGCCGCGTTCCCGCAGTAAGGCAGCCGCCACCGAGCAACTTTAATGCAGGGTTTCTAAATCCTCGGGGTAGAGACCCGGAGTTCTCAGACCCGCTTAGGCCGAGAGGCCCTCAGGATAGGGCAAGTACAGAGGCTACTACGAAAAGAGGCTGACGAAGGCGGGGAACAAGTCTCGGCAGAGGACAGAGGACGTGGCGACCTCTGGCGCCGCTGCTCTGGGGGAATCTGCAAAGTTCGTGCTGCCCGGTGGTACCCAAGCCAGGCGGACATCACCGCTGCGGCTGCGGGCCCTCAGGGCCAGAGGCAGCTTCTGCCCAACCTTGAGAGACAGACCCTCCGACCTGAAACACGCAGAGGGTGTTGCGCATCCCCCATCCACCCTGGCTCAGGGAACTTCAAAGTTTGTTGTTTTCTTTTTCTTTTTAATGAAAAAAATAAATAAAGGAAAGAAAATCCGTTGCGCACCATCTTTGTCTCCCAAACTAAGCAGTTCTGTTTTCCCCCCTTTCCTTTCCTCTTCTTCCATTTTTTCTTCCTTTTCCTTTTCTGTGATTTTCCGTTCTTTCTCCGTTTCTTCGTTCTTTATTTTTCTGTTGTCCGTTCCATTTATGGAAGCCGCGCGCGCGCGCGCGTGTGTGTGTGTGTGTGTGTGTGTGTGTGTATAAGAAAGAGAATCATCAGTCTTAGAAGACCCAATATTGAACAAATTGCAGCAAAATTGAGGAAGAAGCTATTTTGATTTGTTGAACGGACTTCAATCCATGGGGTTTCCTTCTACACAACTTTGGTTTTCCTGGTGTCTGTCTCAAGGCCTCTAAGTCAAACAAGGCAGCGAAGAAATGCCTCTCATTTTGCACTCCTAATCTGTGCAAAATGGGCCCATTAACCCCATTTTTGAAACAATGATAAGAATAATAAGAGTAATGATAAAAGTAATAGTCATAATGAATAGTATTTCCATATTGCATGAATTTCCTTGTTATTTTGCAGCAAGGTTTGTCAGTACAGCAGCAATGCCGGTGGCCGGGCTGAGGGTTTTGCAACCTCCTTTCAGCAACTGTTCCACAGGAATCCCCTGACTCCTGAGTTGTCCCCCTCTCAGTGGCCTTGGGTGTCAATCATGGGTCCTCTCAGCTACAGTGAAGCTATGTTTGACCCACACTGGGTCTTGGGTCTCAGACTTGTAGCCTGCTACAGGTCTTTTAGCCTATATTTTTGGCCACTTTGCCTTCCTAGAAGTTTTGTAGCCTAACTGGAGGAATTTTCAGCTTAATTTAGGAAACTACAGAAACTCAGAGAGTCAGATCATTTGGAATGTTAATGTGGTGACCAAGAATTATAAACATGATCTAAAAGACCCTTTCTAATCATTTCTTGAAGTATTTATTTGAGCTAAGTGATGAAAAGTGACAGTTGTGAAATAGACAGCTTTTAAAAGTAATGAAGTCAGATGAGGCTTTAACCTGTCAATTGTTATAAATCAACTTTGAAAAAGACAAATGAAGAATGCTATTTCAGCACCTAACTGCCAGCATTTGCTGTGTGAGCTACTGGCCTTTGGCTCAGTCTGCCAGAGCCCTAACGGTGGCCTGAACTCTACAGTCTCTGGAGCTTAGCGCTCAGATGACCAGGAGACATGGGATCCCAGCTACCAAAAGCAACATTTTGGTGTGTATGCCACCTTTTCTGTTCAGATATCATTTGCTGGTTGGGGCCACAGCAATGTGTCTGGCCAGCTGACCCCAACCCTTAGTACAGTTAGGAAGTCAGAAGGGTGGTCACCCAGGAGACTAAAGCCGCACTATAATAACTGGGAGCTCAGCCCAGCTTGGCAGCCCATCACTGGAGGGTCAGTGTCTGCATGATCCCCCAAATTATCTTACTCTTCAGACTTGGTTGTGGCAGTGTTGCCAGGGATGGGGGTGGGAGAAGATCAAATTTCTCCAGAACCTGGGAAGGTGTGTAGAGTTTTAGGTGACATTGAATGGCTTCCATCTTTCAGGGGCAAACTTCAAAAAAGAGGGACTAGGAGCCAGGAGAAGGATTGGGCAGGTGTCTGCAGGTCTGGGGGCCGGAAGAGGGGGAGAAGGTCTAGATTCTGCACCTGCCTGCTAGGGAATTAAAAAAATGACTTCTGAGAAAGTGATCTGATGTATTTTATGGTAAACTTTACACATACTCCTGGAGATCTCAGCTCTCCATAACAGTGATTTCAGTCATATAAGGCTTGGGGATGGGGATGGTCCTCTTTCTAATGACTTCTGACCCACCCACCTATCCAGCTCACCCCCCAACCAGGCCTCAGGGTCTCCTACTCTTCTAACACTTCGTCCCCATGGGAAGGACACCGATATTCACCCCATGTCCCTCCCTTGCATCTTGGAGAAAATCTAGCCACCAACATTTTCCCCAAGAGGCGCGGGGCTGCTTGAGTCCAGCAACAGGTTCTGCTGAGCTGTTTATGTAGTCCTCCTCTCCTTCCCTCTGGACATCCTCATTTTTGGAGTCAGCTGGGAAGAGGGCGTACTCCTCTCCCCATTTCACCTTTGGCCATCCATAACACCAACGGAAGTCCTTAGGTAAGTGCTGGATGACTCTAGAGATGCCTTTGGTCCACACTCGCCCAGACCAAAGTTTCCAGACTCTTAACTGAAAGCTCCGACTCTGAGGACCTCTTTGGGGATGAGACCCCAAAGGTCTAGTAAATTACTGACGTGTGAAAAAGTGGAGAGGACCTTGCCCTTCCCGAACATGCTAGCCAGCCTCTCCCCAGCAAACCGAGCTTTTGACTCTATTTGGCCGCACTCTAGCCTGTGACGCCTCGGGGCAGTCAGCGGGCCTAGTAACAGAACCTCCGGCAGCACCTCCGCCCACTTTAGGTCCTCTTCTTGGGGGACCAAAACACCGGAAGGGAGAAACCCAGTCCAGTGAATTTGAGGCTCCAGATCTATGCGCGCCCAACCCGCCTTCGGAGTCAGCAGGAGCTGGAACCTGTCGGCCTCAGCAGTGGACAATAGGTTACCACTTGGCCACTGACCCCTGACCGGCCCCCAGAAGCCGGGATATCCTGCGCCCTAGGCTGGGTCAGCGGGGGCCCGGGAAGCCTTCTGAATTTGCCGCTGTAGTGGTGGTAGAGGAACAGAAACTTCCATTTTCCTGCCGGGAGGAGGGAAACTCGTCCGAGGTGGCGGGCTGAGACTCCTCCTCCACCGCCCCGAGGCAGCCGGGTCTCGGCTAACCGCTCGTCTCCGCCCGCCGGAGCGTTTCCATAAATCAGGACACTGGCAGGCTGCTAATTAGCTCGGGCCGAAAAGAAAGAGGGCTCCCTAGCGCCTGGTGGGGTGGGGGTAGGGGCTCAGTAGGTGGGAGATCAGAATTTCCCCAGGACCATCCGGAGACTCCTTGGGGCACTTCAGCAATGCCCTCCCTAGCCACCGCAGACCACTTCCTCCCAGTCCTGAACTCCTAGCTGGGGTGTCTAGATCACACGCCTCCCGCACTGAACTGATCCCACGCTAGACCCGGCCCGCCCACCCACGCAGAGGCCGGCTCTCCCACTAGTTGAGCAAGCCCAGAGTTAATTAACTCCCCCTTCACCCCTTGCAATATCCGAAGACTTTCAGAACTCATCCCCAAGAGTTTTCCTCCTTAAGCCTAAAGCTGAGCTTGAAATAACCTCCAGGAAAAAAAAAAAAACAAAAGCGGGGGTGGGGAGCTGGGTCTGGAAGAAGGGCTTTGGGATAACAGGGATTCCTCAATGACAGTGTGAGGTGTGTATGAATTGCTAGAACCACATCCCTCCTCCCCCAATAAGAAGGCAAGACGGTCAATCAAGATTAGAAATAACATTAAAGTCGATTTCCATGTAAATTGCAAGCAAAGGAGGCGGCGAGTGCGAGCGACTTCTGTTTATTTTCTCTTTTCCTCCCCCACCCTTCTCTTAGCCCTCGGGGCTCTGCGCCCCTCCCAGCCTTTCACACTCCGCGGGGGGGAAAGAGACTCTGAGATGACATCACCGCCTTGACCGCCGCCTCCCGGCTCCAGGCCCCAAGACCCCAGAGCCCAGATTGACAGGTGTCGCTCTTAAAGACAATGCCTTCCAGGTGTCGCCGTCACAGTTTCGTCCCGCCTAAAGCGCCTCGTAGCCCACTTCACTTCCAACTCTTCTACCCAACCCCTTTTCTCCTTTGGGAGAAACTCTCTCCCCCTCCCTTGTAGCTCCTCGCAACTGGGCACTGGGCCTCAGGCAGGGAGCTGGCACCGTGGGTCTGGGTTGCTGGACTCCGCCTACTGTTTACCACGAAGCCTCTCCGAGATGCTTAAGCCTCGGGTGAGGGTCCAGGCGGCGAAAGCCCGGGAGTGGGCAAAGTGAACATGCGTGCATTTTAAAGGAACTAGCGCTCTATGGACTTTCTTGTCTTTTGCTCTCTATTCCCCCACCCCACCCATCACAAACACATAATATAACAGACGCGAAGATAATCCTGCCATCTGGCAAATCCCAAATTTGGCGACCAAGCTTGGAAAGCAACAGCTACGTCTCATCCCAGGAGTAGGTGGCCGGTCCTGCCCTATTCCCTGGAGCTAGGGTAAAGGCGACCGATTCTGCCCCCACGGCTTGCTCTTCTGCCAGATCCCTGCCTTGACTCCAAGACTGTGGGTGTTTTCTCCAGCTCTGGGTAGCCACTCTGGGGGTCCAGAATGGGGAAGCTGCAATTGTGGGGTTTCCACTCCATTTTTCACCAGTATTGCCTCAATGAACTAAAAACCAAATTCGGCTCCATTATGTACAACCACCGAATGTAATTTATAGCTGGGCGGCCTGTCGGCGGCAATTTAGATCATTTGGTGATAAGGATCACACTTATTAGATTTCTTCAAAGCCTATGGGGTTTTCTATTTTTTTTTAAAGGAGGGTATTTGTGCTAAATTGCCCAGTGCTGGTGTGATAACTGTCAAAAGTTTGACATCAAAGGAGCTAATATTATTCAGTTACCAGAGGAGCTGTCTGTCTAAATAAGAATATCTTAATTACTGCATCACAAAGGTAGAAAAGGGGTCGAATCTGAAAAGGGGAGAGGTATTCAGCCAGCTCCTTTTGATGCACTATCTATATTAGACCGATGAACGCGCTTAATCAGGCCTAGTGCGATTTCCTTTCCTCTCCCCGTCGGTCCTCTGAACTTTATAACTATATGTAAACACGTTGTCAGTGGGGACATAATCTTCTCGGGTTCTTATTAGAAGAAATTTCCATCGTCTCCCGTTCTAGATTAGGCAGTGGAGTCCGCTCCATCAATGAAAGGACTAAGGTTTCGTGGACAATAATGTAGCAATTGTTGATGGTTTGTGACCCATAAAATGTGGAGGTGACTGTTCTGGCTTTGGTATGTAATTATGCAAAACACTTTCCATAAAGACTTGCCATTCGATCTAATGGCAGTCCCTGCGGTCTGTTTCAAAAAGGGAGGGTCTATGTACAGAGAGAGAAAAGTAACATTTGTTTTAACACAGGTTTTATGGGGGGGAGATAAATACAAACATATCCTAACGCCGCCCAAAGTATTTTTCCAGTCAAATTAAAATAATTACGAGAGGATCTAATAAGTTAATCATAGTAACATTGCCTTACCAAACATGGTGGGGGTAGAGGTTCAGGCTTCAGCCCACCACCTCCAGACCTGGGACAGAGCCTGAGAGTAGCGATTCGCCTCTGGGGGTCTTCAGGGGTGTAGTACCGTATCTGTCTCAACTCAGTCCACCTCTAAAGCCCCTGTGAAGGGCTGGATTTGGGAAAGAGTTGGGCAATATCTCTACCCTAAAGTCTTGAAGGAATTACTTGGTAGAGGGAATTTTAACGAAGCGGCCCTCTCTCAAGAAATCCCTTCATCCCCCTTCCCTCTAGTGCCTTCAAGCTCCCTAGAATCGCCAGAAAGGTGGAGTGCGGGGCTGGTTTGAGAGGAAGGGCTAAACCCGAGGTCCAGGCTCTGGGACGCCAGCGGTGGGCGGAGCACACTCCTAGCAGCTAAACCTACCCCAACACCTTCGCAAGTCACCTGAGATTTGGTTTTGTTTTTAACAAATAATGAACGGAATTAAAAGTGCCTGAAGGAAGAACGTAGAATGAGGTATGAGAGTCATCGTTGGTAGGCACCCAGCACTGGCCGCTAGCTAAAAACCAAGTGTTTTTCTGGCACCCGACTGGTTCCCACCCGACTTGGAGACGCGCCCCCCGCAGACTGAGCTGTTATGTGTTGGGATGTGAGTCCTCCCTGACAGCGGCACAGTGACGTTACAGTGTGAACCCTGCGGATGATGGCAACAGGGGATTTTTCAAGGGGGAAATGATGATTAAAAGAGAGAATCATCTAAATATCAAAGTGATACATGGGGAGACCTGGAAAAATATTTAAGCTAATGAAAAGCAAATAAAGAAGCAGGCACTTGAGCTAGGAAATTAAATATTATGTTTAAGATGGTGCTTTTGTGCGGGCTTGAAAATTTCCGATTCATGAACACATAATAAACACTCGGGTTTGTCATCTGGAGGTGCAAATCTGAAAGATATTCCAACAAATGAAGTGCTGGCAGAGAGAGGAATAAAGAGATCGGTGCCTGTCAGGGGTCAGGCAGCCTGAGATTGCTTCTAGAGATCTTTTGAAAATTTCACACGATTGAAGGCTTAGGGGCTTCACTGTGTTCGCATTTCAAACTCAGATCAGTGGGATCACAATAAAAAATAGAGGTCTGGAAAATTTTGATGCAAAGATGGCCATAGGCGGCAGGGCTTCTTCTGTCACTAGTGTGTCCCCCCCCC
>PVKS010024823.1:0-30600 GCA_004027875.1 Aplodontia rufa | reverse complement strand
CGCATGAAAATGGAGGGGATCAGTAGACGATAGGAAAGGGAGGAGGGGAGGAACAGGAAAGCCCTGGGGAGTGGCATTGGCTAAATATACAACAAATACGCTGCTATTGTACGCGTGTACCGATACGTAAGGGTGGATCCGAGCACTGCCACAGCTACAGTGCACTCATAAAATACAAAGAGCTTCCAGTTGTTCCACAACTGTTTAATGAAACACCGAATGCAGGCCGTTTGGAGGGCTTTTGTTTTTTGGTTTTTGTTTTTGTTCCAGGGATTGAACTCAGAGGCATTTACCCACTGTGCCACACCCCCGGACCCTCTCCCCTACTTTGTTTTTAAATTTTGTTTTGAGTCAGGGTTTTGCTAAGTTGCTGAGGCTAGTCTTGAACTTGCAATCCTCCTGCCTCAGCTCCCTGAGTAGCTGGGATAACAGGTGTGCGTCACCATGCCCAGCTCGAGGAGAACTGAATACTTACCCTCACAGAGGACGTTAATCCAGAATTCACTAATGATTTGATATTTTTTTTAAATTACACAGTCCAATCATGTTAGAAGATTCCAACAAATGCTTCACAAACAGATGTATAAATGCCAGTAAGCACAGGGAAATATATTACCATCATTTACCAGGGAAATTAAAAGCACAACGAGAAACCCCTCCACCCATTAGAATTGCATATGAAAAATTTACAGAAGAGCTAAAAGAATTTCTATATGCAAAACTATGTCTTACAAGAGATGGTTCTTTAAAATTGGCATTTTTTCTTTCTTATTGTTATATAAAATTAGGTTATGTATTTTCATGGCATACCTTAGACTTGTTGGAATATTGTTTTATTATAAACTATTTCTCTTTCACTTTCCCCACTTTCCAAATCATGTTGTCCCCACTGAGTCTCTTACATGATCAACTGCTTATCTTCTTCCTCCTGGTCCCATCAGCTGTCGCACACCCAGTCCAAGTAGCTCCAGGTAAAATAATTCCCAATGCATTCTTTCATTAACTATTTTATAATCCCAGCTTTGATGTTTAGATGCAACAGGTTGTAAAAGCAGAAGAAAAAGCTTACCCAAGGAAAAACTAACTGCAAAAGTGAGTGACAGAGAAAATGTTTATATGACCTGAGTTCCTCCCCTGCACTGAAAACCGGGAACGTCCTGATGCAGAGAGCGTCTAAGGGAGATTTTTTAAAGGCTGGTGATAATTATCAAGGCCCTCTTCTGAGCCTGTAAGAGTGGGTGGAAGCCTCCCAGTGCCCACGCAGCTCTCGGGAGTGTGCCTGAGAAAGGGTGCTAAACACCCATCTCAGTTTTCCTTTTATGTTGACTTTTCCTCTGCCACCTCCTCCTTCCCACGCTTCTTTAATTGAATCTTCGTTTCAGCGCCTGACTGAAGGGTCCTAAACTGATGAAAGTCATGCTTCAAATAATTAGTGAAACCCTAAACATAGTTGGTAACTGTGTAACCAAGCTGGAAGAGCTGCGCTCATACAAGGGTTGGCAAGACATTGGACTTTCCCACAGAGCAGGAAGTGACTAATTAGAACAGCAAGGGTGGTGTGCAGGGGCTGGGGGGAGGCCAGTGGGGCTTTGCTCTCAGAGTAAGGATCTGGAAATTGGATGGGCCCTGCTCCTCAGGCAGAGACATTCAGCATGGGCTTGAGGACACCTGAAGGAGGAACCTCTTAAAAACACACTGCAGGGCTGGAGCAGTGGCTCAGCGGTTTCGGCGCTTGCCTGGCAAGTACAAGGACTAGAGTTCAAACCCCAGCACCATGTACACAACTAAGTGTTAGAGCAACTAAGGCCATGTGAAAAACTAAATAAAGTTGTTTCTCTCTTTCTCTGTCTCTCTCACTGTCCCTCTGTCTTTATTTTTAAAAAAAATCACTGCAGGGCTGGAGCGGTGGCTCAGCAGTTACGGTGCTTGCCTGGCATGGGTGAGGACACGGGTTCCAACCCCAGCACCACGTACACAACAAAGTGTTGGAGCCCCAAGTGCCACATGAAAAACTAAATGAAACTCGTTCTCTTTCTCTCTCCTCACCCCACTGTATCTCTCTCCACACACACACACACACACACACACACATGCTCTGCAGGTCAAAGAGCAATCACTGTTTTTGATGCCCTGAATTTGGGCTTCCTAGAAACCTTCTATAATGAAAGTCACCTAATTGGCATTCTGTCATATGTGAGTTTGACCCCTTTCCCTCTAACTATAGACTGGACCACCAAAAACATAAGTTTGGTTAGCCCTGAAGATGGCTCACAATAAAAAAGAAATACTGGTTGCCTGTCTAACACGAGTCTTTCCAGCCTCCGTTGGCATTTAGAAGTAAGGTCAAAGTTACAGCCTCAAAACATAATTGTGTAGTGCGGGCACCTGACAAAGCCGAATTCTGCAGCACATGTCACCAGCGAGGAAGCTGAGCTGTGAAGGGCAGGACGGAGTGGCAGCTGGGCAGGGAGCACGCTGTCCTGTTTCTCTTGGGTGGGTGGGTGCTAGGACGCCCGTCTTTCGCTGGTGTGCTGCAGTTCACCTCTTAACTGCTTTGGCTAAAACTCAGGAGGAACTTGGCCCTGAAATCCGGGCCATTGGCCTGGGGAGGGGGGGGAACCATGCCTGGGGGTCCCTGGATGCTGGGCTTGCTGGGCTTCACCTCGCTGCAGCCAGCACTGGCCTTCAAGCCAGTGCTTCACGAGAACACGGGAGTCCTTTCACAGGCGGAGAGCTGGGGACAACGTGGGAGGCTCAGGTACAGCCGGCGGGCTGATTGAGCACCTGCTGCCGCATGTTGAGCCCAGGCAACATGGCCCAGGAGCTCTGCTTCTAACCACAGCTGCGACACTCGTCACTGGCCCCAGAACACAGCACAGTGGAGACCTCAGGGGACTCCTACCTCCAGCCTTCCTGAGTGCCTGGAGGTGTTCGGTGGAGTCAGCCTCTGAGATTCCTCCACACCAGCCCTCTCGTGTTCCTCAGGTGGGTGGAATTCTAAAATATTTTGCAATTTCTCAACCCCCTCGTGTATAAGCCCTGCAACATCTCTAGGCTGAATATGATGTCTTTTTTTCTCTTTTTTAACTTTTTTTAAGAGAGAGGGACAGTGAGAAAAAGAAGGAGGGAATCAACTTTATTTGGTTTTTCATGTGACCTTCATTGGTCTAACACTTGATTGTGTACGTGGTGCTGGGGTTCAAACACGAGTCCTCACGCATGCTAGGAAAGCACCGAACCACCACTCCAGGACCCTTTTTCTCTTTTTTGAGGCTGTGCTTTATATATGCCACAGCCAGACTCCGGAAAGGGTGGTGCCCAGGTGGGCCTGACCTAATCATGTGAGCTCTTTAAAGGCAGACAGTTTCAGCAGGTGGTGGCAGCATTGGTCTCAAAGGAAGAGCCATAAGGCAGGACAACCGGGAACATGTATCAGTCTAGGCATATAATGCAGGAATCTACATGAACAATTCTGCTAATAAGCTGGATCTGCTAGTATTTCCTCCCCCAAGTTGCTCTACCATAGATTCAAAGTTCTTCTGTTTTCTTTACACCTATCTACAAATTCTCTGTTAAGAGTATAAACTGGAATTCAAAGCCACCTCTTTGAGAACAACTCCTTCCCTGGGTGTTAAATACGCACTGCGGAACACCTGTTTGTCTGTCTTTGCTGTCTGCCCTCGTCACAGGTGTGTGTTCCCACGAACACCGGAGGGGCTTCTGTGCCTCACGCCCACCTGCATCTCTAACACACAGAACCACGAGGTGGTGGGTGCTGTGCCCGGCTGCTGTGTCGTGGTGATCTGCTTTGCAGTATAAAGTGCTCATATTCTCCTGGTCCGCACTCACATGAAGAGGGTCCCCAAGGCCACTCTGCAGAGCTCGCTCCCTGAGAAGGCTGCTCTCTGCTCACAGGTTCACCTCCTGGAGCATAGAGCCCTCTGGGACACAGGCCAGGCCTCTCCCTGTGCTGCTGTGCACATGGAGTGCACACCAGGCTCCGCACAGAACCAGGCAGAACCTTCTCACCCCAAGTGCACCGGTCCCTGGGCCACCAGGGCGCGAGCAGTGTTGTCTACACCAGGAAGCAGACACGAAGGCTGCCTGACCTTCAGCACCCCTCTGTTGCCCCCGCTGGACCTCAGTCTGAGGGCAGCGTGATCTCCACCCACTCTTCCCTCCTTCCCTCACCTGGCCACGACATCGGAGCCAGACACCCAGGCCTCAGGAGCAGCTTCCTGGACCACTGAGTCCCATAGCTCACTGCCACCATCTCAGGGAAAGCCTGCCCGAGACTAAAGCCACTGAGAGAAAAGCAGAGAGCTGGGTGGCTCAGAAGCTCCTGCTCTGCTCAACCCTCTTTGCACCGAGTGTTCGTCCCATGCACGGAAATAGGTCTGATCAGAAAGCATGCTTCTGTCCTGCTCAGCCACTCTCAGCTTCCTGCCTGCCCTGGTCTCCCAGCCCCATGGCTAACGGGACACCATTCGCAGCCTCCCGCCCACAGCCAGCGGACTTTTGCACTTGGTTTCCTGGATTGTTTGGTTTTTAATGCTCCGCAGTGGTTCACATATCATTTCCAACTGTCCGGGACAAATATCAACCAGGAGAAAAGTTTCCCAGCGCCTTTAATTAAACTTCACGGGCTGCTCTTTGTCTTGGAGCACTTTAACCACCTACCGCGGTCAAATACTTTATGATCTTTCTGGAGCAAGAAGTGCCAGAGAAAGGAAGATGTAGAGGGGCCGTAAACAAACAATCGCCCGTGGCGTGCGATTTGGGAGATGAGACTGTCAGGGCAGAAATAGTGCACAGAAGCGTAAAAAACGACCTTCGTGCGGAGCAAGGGCATCTGAGCTGGACTCAGCTGGCGGCCTGGAGATCTCTGTGAACGCTTTAGGTGGAGAAGAAGCGCCACCATGTCCAGACGTGGGCTCCACAGACGCTTGTGTCTTTTGCATTCAAGGAGAGTTCTAAAGAATCCTCTCGCATTGCTGTTTCATGACTGCATCAAATAAATATTTATTTTTTCCCAGAACTTTTTTTTTTGGTGGTTCTGGTATGAAGTAGGGGTGCTCTACCACAGAGCTATACTCCCAGCCCTTTTTCCATTTTGATTTTGAGGCAGGATCTTGATAATTGCCCATTTGGTCCTTGAAGTTGAGGTCCTCCTGTCTCCAAGTTCCAGGTCACGGGGATGACAGGCATGGGTCACCATCACTGAGCCAGCTCCTTTACTGTTCCATTCATTCCCCTGAAGGTGGACGTCGCCATTAGAAAGCTCTCCTCTCCCATCTGCATCATCTCTTGCGCTCCTAATGTGTGGAAGACATGCAACAAACACTTCACCTGTAAGTGTCACAAAGGCTGAGAAGTGGGTAAGTTGAGCATCCCCATTTCACAAGTTTAACTCCGGTGTCTGACTCCAAAGGTCTCCTGGAGGGAGGGGATCCTTTCTCACATGGGACACGTAGTTGCAGGATGTTTGTTCCCTGGCTCAGATCATCACCTAGCCCCGACCACATGCACCCAAACACACGCAAGCATGTGCACACGTGCAGATTCCCGTATGCACATGTGCATACACACAAAGGCTTCCACTCTGTTTATCTTCATTGCTGTGGTTCAGACACGAGTGGTCCCCCCCCCAAGTTCATGTGTGAGAGGAAGCGGGAATTTTCAGAGGTGAAATGATGGAGTTGTGAGAACCTTAACCTAATCAGTGCATTGATCACTGATACGGATTAGCTCAGTGGTAGCTCTAGGCAGGTAGACTGAAGCTGGGAGAAGTAGGTCACCGGGCAGGGGTGATTTTGAGGTGTGTATTTTGTCCCTGGGGCTCTCTCTGCTTGCTGATTGCCACGTCCTGAGCTGATTTCCTCTGCCATGCCCTTCCACCACAATGTCTGCCTCATCTTGGGCCCGGAACAATAGAGCGGCTGCCTATGCACTGAGACCTCTGAAACCTCGAGCCGATCCTCCTCTCCGTTGTCCTTTTTGGGTCATTTAGTCACAGTGACAGAAAAACTGATTAAAACACTCATGCTTTGTATTCTAATACAGTAGCTCAGTCTCAGGTAAGCCATTGTAGCACCGGCATTACCCTTTCTTGTTTGCCTTAAGAAGTAATCTATGACCCAATTATGTTAAATGAGATGCAGTGTAACTCCATTGCCAGAGTGTCTCGAAAATGTTTCCTATCTCTTTAAAAAAAAAAGAGGTGGCAGGGCTGGAGAGGTGGCTCAGAGGCTGGATGCTTGCCTGGCATGTTGCAGGACCCAGGTTTGAACCCCAGCACCACATACAATACTAAATGTCAGAGAAACAGATGAAAAAATAAAGTTGATTCGCTCTTTCCTCTCTCTCTCTCTCTCCCTCACTTTCTTGCTCTTTAAGAGACACAGGGAGAGAGTGAGAAAGAGAGAGGAGCAAGAAAGAGGCAGGACCTTTAATCTGCTCATGAACAATTATGTGTGACAGGAGCTACTGCAGCCACTGTGTGACCATGAGGGAAGTAACATGGTGTGTCAAGGATGCTGAAACACAAATTCAGAAAGGATCTGGGTTCTTGATATCATCAACTAGCCACACTCGGAGCTGCTCCAATTCGGGATTTATTATTTGAAATATGAATCCTTTTACTCAGTAAGTCATTCTCAGTTGAGTCTGGTATGAAGTGCAGTCAGATACTTCTAATAACACTCCTGCTATTTCTCTGCATTTGCGAGAATCCTTGTACATGAAATGCTCATTGATTCATGTCCTTTCCCTCTTCTCACTTTTGACTCTTCCTGGCCTGTAGGCCACAGTTACTACTCATTGAAATCATTTTCCCCTACAGCAGGACAAGCCCAGCCACCCCACGATTGTGTGAGTTACATAGAGGCGTCCCACCCTGCCGGGTTTTCTCCTCGCTCTTCTGGCTTTGAGAATGGAATCAGCCATGTAGGGAAATCCCAGATGGCAGGCAAATCCCACAGTGCCCATGGCGGGTCCATGAGAGTTCACGGAGCCCAGGTGACCTCCAGTTGACAACCAACAGGAAGCCCTTGCTCCTACAACCTCCAGGAAGGGAAGCTGACTGCATTTGGAGGTTGACCCTTCCAGACCTGGCACCTCAGAGGACCCCGTTAGTGTCCCGGGACCCCTGACTGGCACCGCTGGGATAAGGAACGTGTGCTCCATCAACCCACCCACTTCTCTGCTGTGCAGCAAGGAGCACAGACCTCAGTAACCCGCGCAGCACTGGTAGCGGGTGGCTCCTTGAATTCCAGGCTCCTGTACCCAGCTCCAGCACCAGCCCTGAGATGACAGCCACCTCTCAGCTTTTTCTGATTCTGTTTGATAAAGCCAGCTGAATTATTTTCCCTAAATATCACTAATGCGATGATTGTGAACATCTAATACTTCGTCATCTATTAATTATGTTTTCTGGAAAGCACAATTTTCTTTAAAATACCAGAAATTCCTTGGCTTTGTCTTCAGCTATGTTCACAACCCACTCATTTAGACAGCCTGAGAAAGTCCCAGTTCCTTCCTACCATCTCTGCCGGCTCGTGGAAGAAAACCAGTGTTGTAAGAAAGAATCCAGCCGTAATCAGATGAGGCCACACAGTCGGGGTCCCCATGCCTCTGTTCCTTTGTTCGATTTTTTCTTTTACTTATTTTTAAGAAAGAGGGACAGTGAGAGAAAGAGAGAGAATCAAATATTTTTACATTTTATTAAGAGAGAGGGACAGTGAGAGAGAAAGAGAGAATCAACTTATTTAGTTTTTCACGTGGCCTTCATTGCTCCAACACTTCCTTGTGTAGGTGGTGCTGGGGTTTGAACTCCCGTCCTTGCTCGAGCCAGGCAAGCGCTGTCACCGCTGAGCCAGTGCTCCAGCCCCGCTTCTGTTTTGTTTAACACAAAGATTTCAGAAGACTTGTAGCCAGAGAAGCCTGAGTCAAGTCTGGACGCTCTGAAACTCACGAGGTATGTCATTTGAGAAAATTCTTTTCTCCTAGAACTGTTGTTTACTCTGCTCACTTGTCTGAAGAATGGGGAGGGACAGCACCTCCCGCAGGAGGGTGTCTGTGAGGTGCTGCGAGTGAAGTCCTCGGCACAGAATCCGGCACAAACCCCGCAGTCAGTGAACAGTAACGGCAGAAACCCGTAACACACACAACCGCGTGTCAGGCACTGGGCTCTGAACTTCCCCATTGCACTGTTGGCCTGTCGTGCCCATCTTACAGGTGGACACCAACCCATTAGCAAGGAACTTTCCCAACACTCCTCGGATCACGGGTGCTTCCACCTGAACAGCCTGGACACCAGCGCCTTCCCCAGCCAGCACCACCCCCAGGTCCCTCCCACTGTTAACCACTGCACCTTGGCTGTGGCTCTCTGCCCTGCATTGCTTGTGTTTCTGGAAAAACAGGCCTGACAGACGGTGCAAGCAAGGGATGTCTCCCGTGGTCCTTGGAGATCCGGCTTTGCCCTAAGCAATGTTTACCTTCCCTCTGTTCTCCTGCCCCTTGCTTTTTCAAAGGGGAGACTTGGGTTTCTTCAGGGTTCTGGGCTCTGGTCTCTGTCTAGGTCATCTGATCTGCTCTTCACAGCAGAAATTAGGAAATCTACATTCCTGAAGTCACCTGGTCCTCCAGGGGAAAGGTGGTGGCCCCTCCTGCTCTCAGAGAATTGTTCTCACTTCCTGTCTGGCCTCTCCTGTCCCTGTCCCCTGCCACCCCCAACAGGAATCAGACTAAAATGCAGCCATTGTAAATAGAGGAAGAGGAGAGTGTGGGCCAATGAGTGGACAGGAGCTCTGTTTATATCAGAGCTATTTCCTCCTAAGGGCCAGAGGTGGAGAATTGATTCACCTGGGCTGCAGAGGTGCACAGCTTCTGTCCCCCACAATCCCCTGGTGATCTTAAGTGATGGAACCCCGCCTGCCTCTCCTTGGACCCCTCCTTGGACCCGTGATCACAGCCTCCATGCTGTATCCTCCGCTGCGGGAGTTACGTCGAAGAGCTTCATTAAATCACTGCTCCAACCTGCCCTCAAACCAATCTGCTGGCTTATTAATTCTGTAAACCTAGATGTTGTTCAATAAAGGGAGGACATTCAGGTGTGAAATTCCACTGACCATGCAGGAGGGATGGTTTAAAAGGGGGCTGGATTATTCTCCCACAGAAACGTAGTTTTGAATTTGCGATGAATGTTTGCAGCTTGACTCCTCTGCACCCGTTTCCTGTCTTGCTGTACAGGGTTTTTAAGGAAATCTCCCAGCTCCTCATTCTCATGCCCATGATCAGAAAGAGTTCTAGCCTCTATCACAGAACTAAACAATCAGCCAACCATCCCACCCTAGGAAGCTGCAGGATGGACACATTTCCCACAGTGGACCAAAGTGAACACGGGGGCTTTTGCAGGGAGTATTGGAGAAACAGCCCTCACTCTTCTCCACTGGACCTGACCTTGGAAGAGTATTATCCCAGATTGTGCCTACAGCCCTGGTGCAAATGAAAATGGAAATGTCCCTGGGAATGGGGTAAACCAAGCGGACACAACAGAGCTGAATGACAGCGAAAGCAAAGTCACTTTTGACAGTTTGAAACTTGAATTCCAGTACCTGCACAAGCTGGATTCCGCCCAGTCCCATTCAGTCGGGGCAGCCAGGACATTATTATTTCTTCTGTTGAGGACACTTTTGTTTTGCACACCTGCCACCAAAAGTGAGCTAAAAATACAGTCCCTGATGATTCTTCTCCTTTTCCCAGGCATTGTACCCAGGGCGCTTAACCAATGAGCCATATGGCCAGCATTTTTTATATATATTTTACTTTTAGACAGGGTCTTCCTAAGTTGTTTAGGGCCTCACCAAGTTATTGAGGCTGGCTTGAACTTGAATGCACCTGCCCTAGCCTCTGGAACCACTGGGATTATAGGCGTGCACCACCACACCCATAAAGTTCTTAAATGAATATGGATAACTTCCTTGTTCATTTTTATTTAAAAAAAGAGAGAGGGAGAGAGAGAGACCACACCACACATGGGAAATCTTAGCTGGAAACGCCTTCCATCTCCCTGTCCTATGTCCTGTTCTGTCCATCTCACATGAGGACCACACGGAGTGCAGGCTAAGAGCTCAGGCTGTGGAGCTGGAGTAGCTGGGTACAAATCCTGGGTCCTCCCTGGGCCTGTCTGCCCATCTACAATGGACATAATAATTCATGTTCCTTCAAGGGGTGTTCCAAGTTTAGAATGGGATAATTTACGAGACTACAACAGAAAAGGGTCTGGCACATTCTTAATGCAAATCAATAAAATGTCCGTCTTAAAATCTCATCCACCTGGCAGCTGTCCTATTTATGAGAAATATAAATAGGAACCTGTTTGCTGCCAGTGGTTCCCCATCTTATATCTGCACCATCAGAAGCACTTTGGAATTTTCTAGCTGCTTCTCTGTACCCTTTCTGAAGCCTGTTAAACGGAAACAGCATTTGTAAATGGATTCACATGCGTTTGCAGAGGGTTATTATAATCAATGCATCAACACCACTTGGTGTGTGTGTGTGTTTGGACGATGACTATACGAATGAGGTTTGAAGATTGGCACCTTATTCGTTTACATTAACAGCATGTTCTCACACAGGAACACTTCAGCAATAGTGAAGTCAGAGAACAGTCACTGGGTTAGAAGAGTGGCTGCCATGTGAAAGAAAATCACCGGATGTAAGAAATAATTCTGCTTTAGCGGTCAGCTTTTTAAAGGTACAATTGCAACATACATCCCTAAAGAGAAATTCTTAGTTAAGGGGCTTAATTTGCATAACCCGTCATTAATTGTTCTGTAAAAAGTACCTAACTCAAACTCAGACACTCTAGAGGAAGGAGATCCAGAAAATGTATAATATTTGATTCTTATCATAAAGTCGTTCTGAATCCAATGGAAAAGACAAACTGAAAATAATTCAAAAGCAACATAACAGTTTAGTTTAATCTGTTTGCTCTGATTCCTGCCCAAGGTCTATGCTAGATGCTAGGCGTACGAGGATGAATTTCACAGAACGGCTGCCCTTGGGTAACTCACGGCTGTGCACTTCAGACACAGGTAATGTGGCACAGTCAGAGGTGGTAGGCTGTTAGGGCAAAAGGAGAAGGGAGCGGTTAATTCTGTCTCTGAAGAGGAGTGGGCTAGAAGCCGAGGGGCTGGGTTCTACAACTGATGCTCCTGCAACCCTTTCTGGGGACAGGTGATTTGAGAAGTTCTGAGCATTCTTGTACTCATAGAAAGCACTGAAGTGATTGTAAATTTGGCCTAGAGAGCACAATTGTGTTTCTTCCTGTCCCAGTGAGTGCGAATTTTATTAGCCAAGAAGTCATCTTTAAATGACTTGGTGCAAGGACAACGCTCATGGGGACAAAACTACTGAAGCGTTTGGATCCAAGTGCTTCCTGTCCCCTTCCCACCCTCCAGTGGAGAGGCTGATCAACAGCACACACTCCTCCGCCAGCCAGTGTCCTAACCAGGAGCTGCAGGCAGGAGAGGCTCTAAGGTGAAGCCACGCTGCACCTTCTCAGTGCAGCACCGCTGTCCTCACAAGGAGAGCCAGGCTTCCAGCACCTGCCTTGTGCTGGAGATAGGTAATGTCCTCAAATGACAGCTTACAATCTCCTCCAAAAGTGGCCTGAATACATCAGTTAAGGATGAAAGGGAAACAGAAGGAAGAACCCAAAAGAAAATGCATAATCAAGAACATTTTGAGAAGGAGAAGAAAACCTAATGACTCATCTTCTGAGACCAACATCAGTCACACTGCATAAAGCTCAGAAATGAAGAAACAGAAGGAGGCACGACATGTGCACAGAAACAGAGGCACGAGGTACATTCAGCTCATGGAGTGAGCGGGGGAGGAAGGCTGTATCTCACAGTGTCTGCACCTCTCTGTTCAAATGCCTTTCCCCTTGCCATTACCCAGAAAGATGAAAAGAACTACATCAGGCTGCTCCAAAGCAGGCTCCCCATCCCATCGGCAAATGCCAGGCCGTTTCTACATATTTTTACATGCATTGAATATGTTAGTATGTCTATATTAGTCTGTCTCTCCAATAATCATAAACTCTTTGAAATCAATAACCATGAGCCCTTTGAACGTGGTAGATGCTCAGCGAATGCTCCAGGAATGTGACCCTTGTGTCCTGTAGACAATTATTGTCGTGGGAATTTAGCTCCCTCTAGCCAAATGCTTAAAAGTTGAAAAGAAAGGAAGATAGGAAGGGATGGAGGATAAATGGGAGGATGACTGATTGGAAGGAAAGAAGGAAGGAGGAAGGGAATGTTTAAAACCACCAGTTCCAAAAAATGACAAAAGTGGGATCGCATATTTAAATTTTTGAGAAACATCTGTTACATGGAGTTCAGAGAGACCCAGATAGACAGTCACAGAGTCTCACTTGCAACCTCCCCTCCCATGAGAGACCAGCGCTGGGGAAATGCACAGCAGCCCTGCAGCCCCAATAGGCAGATGTCAGCCTCCCAGCAGAGGCAGCCTCAGGAGCAGCAGCCAAGAGCACAGGAGGGCTCCAGAGGGGAGCAGGGCAACAGGCAGAAGGACGTGAAATCTAAGATTTCATGCAGCACACAACCATGAACAAAATCAGAGATTACTACAAGATGGGGCAGTGTATTTGCAGAAAGAAGCAGGCTAAAGAATCCAGAGTTGTCCAGACTGTTGCTTTTAGCCTGGAGAATTTTACTTGTGCAGTATAATTTAACCACAAGCAAATTTGGTACTTGTAAGGCGGTGCTTGATAAAAATAAAAAGATTACAGAAGACCCACAAAAGAGAAAGAGAGGCAAGGAGAAGGTAAGAGAAGTGAAAGGGAAAGGGAAGGGGAAGGGAAGGAAAGTGAAGAGGGGAAGAGGAGGGAAAGGGGGACTTGGCATCCTTAGGAATCAGAGAGCACAAAGGAACATTCCCCAGAAATAAGCTCCAAGACAAAAGGGACTGAGTCGGATTCATGTGCATCATGGTGCTGATCCGCAGAGCAAGTGCTCCGCAGTTACCGAGGGGACGCCTGATGCCAACTTCAAATCAGCGATGGTTTGCGAGCCCTGGTTTCCAGCATCGGGAGAGCCAACGGCTGCTCAGAGTCAAGGGTGGAAATGTAACTTGCTACAAGCTTGGCGGATGGCAACCGGGAAGAGGCGTGAAGGGCTGTGAGCTGCTCTGCCTCACCACCTCCACCGCCTCCGTCGCGCAGGCTGGAAATGCCTTGGCTGACATGGCGCGGTGGCAAGGACATCCTGCACACAATCACATTCTGTGTGCTAGGTGTCACATGTCCCCATAGCTCACGTGCAAGGAAGCCAACTCTCAGAAAGAAGAGGATGCCGCTCCTGATTTGAGATTCACACTCCTGACAGTCACAGTTCACTGTCTCCAAGCAGATGATGTGATGTACTCTCTTTGAGTTTTCAGTCCTTCTTGACCAGGAAAATATTAAGGATATTGCTCCAAATTTTACAATTACTAAAATTGCATCACTTGAGCCTTTAGTTCCCGTCTCAATAAAAAATGTATTCTCATCCAGTGGTGAGCAGGAGACTTTCTGGGGCAGCAGAACAGTGTAAAGTTGAACAACAGCTATTGTGTTTATCAAAATCTAACTGATCCACACTGCAGCCCCAGAGGCCATCTCTCCTCTGGCTTATAATGTCAGCATATTTCTAGGAAGAATTCCTTCCGTCACTCGTCACTTCTCGCACAGCTGCTTAGATGTCCACAAGTGGAGCTCCCTTTTGGGGAATTGGCTGTCAGGGAACACGCCTACATCACCTGCTCTGGGGCCACCAAGAGAAAAATAAATTAGCTCCCTATTAAGCAGTGGGATCCGCCTTTTTCAATCTCATCACTCTGTTTCAGATTAGACTCTGAGATTGGTTAAATGATTTATGGTGTAGTAATACAGCAGAATACTTCATAGAAATCAAAATCATATCGTACAAGAACAATTAAGAACCCAACAAGATATTTTAAATATATTGAGTGAAAAAGGTTACAAAGGATTGTCTGTGTTATACAAGTTCAAAGGAAAATTTAAGATGCATTGATGTTTGTGATAATACACAAGAAGATTTTTTGTAGTATTTTTTGCATTCTAGGATAATAGGGTTTTTTAACCTACAGAGGTATGCATACATACTTACAAATGCATACATATATTAAATCATTTCTTAATTGTATTCAAGAGTTGGGTATATAAAATCATAAGTGCATATGTAGTAACAATATGATATGTCCCTGCTCCAGAATCATCTCACATCACTCATCTCCCAGTCTCTTGACTCTTCTATATTCCCCCCATAACAGATATAAATGTCTTTATGTGTGAGTGTGTATATGTGTGTATATATACATTACATTTTCCAGAATTTAATGATTGCATAATGTTATTTGGCTTCTTGGGGGAGTAATGAGTAAGCTACATTGTTGATCCCCCCAGATCCCTCCTTATCATCCCTCCTTCTCCCCTCCCTCCTTCCTCTTTCATTCCCCACCTACATGTCTATGATTTCCAAAGATTATGTGTTTCTTCAACTCTGTTGAGACTAGTACATGAGCTTGACCTTACACCCAAGCCTGAGTTTTGCTCTAGCCTCCACAAATTAGGGAAAACGTTTGAGTCTCTGGGTTTGCCTAATTTTGTTCAGCATAATTTCTTCCATTGCCATCCATTTACCTTCTAGGCCACAATATCATTGCTTCTAATAGCTGAGTAGAAAAAAAAATATATATATATATATTCACAGCTTTTGGATCCATTCATACAGTGATGGGCATCTGGGCTGATTCCATAATTTAACTATTGTAAATTGAGCTGCTAATTTTGCTGTGTCTCTGTAATATGCTGATTCTAGCTCTTCAGGGAAAATGCCCAGGAGTAGGATAGTTGGTTCATATGGTGAATCTCTCTCTAGTGTTTTGAGGAGTCTCCACACTGCTTTCCAGAGCAGCTGTACAAGTCTGCAGTTCCACCCACAGGGTGCTAATGCTCCTATTTGCCCACAACTTCCCCAGCATCTGTTATTGTTTATATTCTTCATCTTTGCCAATCTGACTGGAATGAGATGAAATCTTAATGTAGTTTTGATTTGTCTTTCTCTGATTACTAGAGATTTAAAACACTTTCTCATGTACTTATTGGCTTACTTGATTTCCTCTATTGAGAAGTTTCTGCTTAGCTCTTTGGCCTGTTTATTAATTAGATTGTTTGTGTTTTTGATAATAAATTTTGTGAGTTCTTTGTAAATTTTGGATATTAGTCCTCTGTTGGAGGAATCACAAGTCATGATTATCTCCCATTCTGTAGATTCTCTTTGGACAGTTTTGACCAATTCCTTGGCTGAGCAAAACTGTTTTAGTTTAATGGCATCCCACTCATTGATTCTTGACCTTAATTCTTTCACTTTGGGAGTCTTGTTGAGAAAGTCATTGCCTACTCCCATATGCTGGAGTGTTAGTCTTAATTTTTCTTCTAGCAGTTTTATGGTAGCTGGTTAAATTCCTAGTTCCTTGATCCATTTCAATTTGATTTTTGTGCAAAGTGAGAGGTAAGGATACAATTTCAGCTTCCTACACATGGCTGTCCAGTTTGTCCATCACCATTTGTTGAATAGACTGTCATTCCTCCATGTTATCTTTTGACCCTCTTTGTCAGATATCAGAAGTTTAAAGATTTGTGGGTTTATCTCAGAGTTTTGTATTCTATTTCATTGGTCCTCATGCCTGTTTTGATACCAATACCATGCTGTTTTTGTTAGTACAGCTCTATAGTACAATTTTAGATCTGGTATTGCAAAACTTTCTGTTTAATTTTTCACGCTTAGTAATGTTTGGCTATTCTTGGTTTCTTGTTATGCCTAATGAATTTGAGAATTGCTTTTTCAATATCTGTGAAGAATGACATTGGTATATTGATGGAGATTGCATTGAATCTGTATAGCATATATTAATTCTATCTAACCAAGAACATGGAACATCTTGCCATCTTTTCAGGTCTTCTTCAAATTCTTTCTTCAATGTTTGATAATTTTCATTGTAGAGGTGTTTTACTTCCTTTGTTAGAATAATTTCTAACTATTTTTGGAGGATATTGTGAATGGGATTGATTTCCTGGTTTCTTCTTCTGCCCTATTTTTATTAGCATATAGGAAATATATTGATTTATAGGTGTTGATCTTGTAGCCTACCACTTTGTTAAATCTGTTCATAAACTCAAACAGTCAAAGTATTCTAAAATAAATACTACAGCATGTAACTCCACAAGGGCAGGGATTTTTTGTCTATTTTGTTCACTTTTTTAAAAAGATTTTTTGGTACCAGGAATTGGACCCAGGGGTGCATAACTGATCCACATCCCCATCCCTCTTTATTTTTTTATTTAGAGACAGGGTTTTACCGAATTGCTTAGGATTAGCTAAGTTGCTGAGGCTGGCTTTGTACTTGAGATCCTCCTACCTCAGTGGCCCAAGTTCCTGGAATTACAGGTGTGTGACACCATGCCTGGCTGCTTTATCCACTTCTTAATCCATTTCTAAAATGGTCTCTGAAATATGGTGGGTACTTAATATACATTTTTCAAGGAGAAAATCTATATTCTTTTGCAATATAAGTCAAAACAAAATAGGTTATTTTCTTAAATTAAATGACGTTGAGAAAAGTAATTATCTATAAACAAACATAATTTTATATCTATATCAGACCATGTACTATAAATCAATTTCAAGTGGATGAAAAGGTTGGATGTAAAATATAAATCACTTTTCCTACTCCAATCTATTCTCAACACAGCCAGAATAATCTTTCTACAACACACATCTGATCATGCTGTTCCTCTGTTAACAATGTTTAAGGGTTTCCAGCTGAACTGGAACTGAAGCTTAACCTGTCTACAGCACGGGACACAGCCTACACTGCTCCTGACCCACTCCCGCCACTCAGCTCATCCTTCCTCTTTCTGTCCAGTGGCATGTGGGACCGAGACTTTACTCTCCTCCAAAGCTCCAACTGCACCTTGGGGACTTCCTAGGGCACTCTCCCTCCTTCTGAAGTGCCAACCCACCCAGAAAACAGGACTCTCCCAAGTAACCAATCACTGCTCATCCTTCAAATGCAATGCAACTTTCTGGGTACTTATATGATCTCAATGTATCTGCCCACAGAATACACATTTACTAAAAAGTAAAAAAATAAAATAAAATAGAACCTGCTGCCCAGTACCTGGTAAACACCCCTCAATCAAGAGCCAAAGCCTGCTGGCAGTATGGTCTGAAAGGTCACAGCTCCACTTCTGAGGACTTCCCACCACAGAGGCATCACCTGTACCAACCCTGGGAAAAGTTGTCAAAGACCCAGTAAGAGACATTCTTCAGGCAGGACTCTTCAAAAACAGCAAGCTCTCCAGAGGCAAAGAAGATGGACGGACCCCTCCCAATGAAAGGAGGTTAAAGAGACACGGAGAAGACATGCAAAGAATTCCAGAGTGAATCCTGAGCCAGGCAAGTACAGTAGGTCCTTTAGATAATAGTGCTGCTATTCCCCGACTTCACATCTCACACTTGGGTTAAGTAAGAGAACATCCTTTTTAGAAAGTGCACATTGAAATAGTTACAAGCGGTATCATGTTTGCAATTAAGAGGGGGCTTCACTGTGCACATCCGTCCATGCATGTGCCATCGGTGGACCCATTTCATCTTGAAGCCATACCCATTGTCACTCACAGACTTCAACTCCCCTCAACTGTACTTCTTGCATTAACTTCAAAACCTTTATACAGACAGACTTAGACTATTTAGAAATCATTGCGTGGGGCTGGAGCAGTGGCTCAGCGGTTTCGGCGCTTGCCTGGCAAGCACGAGGACCCGGGTTCAAACCCCAGCACCACGTACACAACTGAGTGTTGGAGCAACGAAGGCCATGTGGAAAACTAAGTTGTTTCTCTCTTTCTCTGCCTCTCTCACTGTCCCTCTCTCTTTAAAAAAAAAAAAAAACAGAGTCTTCCTTTCTCTGGGCTAGCTGCCAGGCGTGTGATTGCTGGGTCACACAGAAATCACATTTCAGTTTGGATTTTTAAATGGAGAGCCTGCGTTCTAGAGTGGCCGTGCCATTTCAATTTCCCTCAGCAACACGAGTGGCCTGGATTCTTCACCTCATTGCCAGCACTTCTAATAGGCATGCAGGGCTCCCTCTCCGTGGTTTTAACTTGCGCTTTCAGAAGGCTAATGCTGAACATTGATGTGCTCATTTGCCACGTGCACATCTTCTTTGTTGAGATGTCTGTTCGTTCTTTGCACTGCTTTGACAGGATAGCGTCCTTTTGTAACTATTGAGTTTTGAGTGTTTTTATATTTTCTTTCTTTTTTTATTTTTTTAAACAAGATTTTATTTTTCATTGTTATTTTACATATTGAAGGGGTTTGTTGTCCCCCCTTTATATGGTGATGCTGGAAGCAGGTATGCTTAACAGGGGAATGTGCCTCTGGAAGGAATTGTGGGGCCCCAACCTCTTTAACTTCCTGTTTGACTATTTGATCTCCTCCTCCACACATTCCCATCATTGTCATTGTGACACAGCCAACAGATTCTTTGCAAGAGACTGTGCAAGGTTATTTTGACTTTCAGTCTCCATAACACTGACTTAGTGATTCTCTTTTCTTTGTAAGGAACACTGCCTCAGCTATTTTGTTATAGTAATTAGGAACAGACTAACCTAAGCAAATTGTACTCAAATTGCAGAAAAATAGAGGTCAAATATTGGAAGGGGAAAATGTTAGGAACAAATAGTCCACACACTATAAATGAATAAAATATATAAATTGGAGCGAACTTTTCATCACAATCCATATTTAAAGTGTTGGGGAAAACCCATGTCTAGATCCAGTGAAATTATCCTTGAAAAGTTAAGAAGCGATAAATATTTTCTCCAATAACTGAAAACTGATAAGGCTTTGTTAGCAGTACAATCATGTTGAGAAAAATGTTCAAAGATGTTCTTCATGGAAGAGTTAAATTATAAAGTTCAGAAACTAAGAACCACGTGATTAAAGGAAGAGCATCAGAGATAGAATAAAGACAGAGAATGTAAAATAGTGTGTTTTCCTACTCATAACTGGAAGATAACTGGTTATTAAATATTGATCATAAGAATATATTGGATGACTACAGTATGTGGAAAAGTTATATGAACTTACAGCCCTACCATGAGGGCCGGGAGAAAGAAATTGAAAATACTCCGGTATAAAGTATCTGCAGCACAGACGAGTGATGATGCTTTCAAATCCTAGAGTGACCAACAGGACTTCAGATAGAAGAATAGTCAACATGCCAACAGATGAAGTAAGACAGAGTCATAGAAAACAGGATTCTTGTTGCTGAGGATTAAAAGCTCTTCTATATTTAGGACACAAGTCTTCCATCCGACATGCATTTTGTAAGTATTTTTCCAGCCCATTGCTTATCTTTTCATTCTCTGAACAGTGAATTTCACAGCACAAAGCTTGCAATTTTAATTGAGTTTATCAATCAATTCTTTCTTTCATAAGTCAAGCTTTCTTTGTTCTCTCTGAAAATTCATCACCAAACTTAAGACCACATATATATTTTATTGGTTTTCTTCTAGAAGTTTTATGGCTTTGCACTTTAAACGTATTATTGATTTTTAAACTAATTTTGGGACGATGTAAGGTCTGTGCTTAGATTAGTATATTTTTGCATATGAATGCCCCATTGTCCCAACAGTGTTTGTTGAAAAGACTAACCCCTATGTATTGACTTGTACAGAAGGCTCAGCCAACTCACCACCATGTTGTTCCTGGGTCCCAAATTCTGAAGCCTGTATGCCTGAGAACTCCCTCAGAGTTCTCTTGTGTTTGTTTCACACATAATAACCACAGTTTAGTTCTATGCAGTGATAGGAATAAGAAAAGGTATGTGTAATTGATCTTCCCAGAAATGGAAGTGCCTCTGTTTTGTAAATCTGAAATTATTTCAAAAGAAAATTTGAAAAAATGGGAATAATATTAAACTATGTATCAGAAATAAAGCATTCTTTCTTTGGATATTCAAATATAGTGAAGGTAAGAATGGGGGATTTTGGCTAGGCACTGTGGCATGTGTCTGCAATCCTAGCTACTTGGGAGGCTGAGACAGGAGGATTATGAGTTCAAAGCTAGCCTCAGCAACCTAACACAGCCCCCACACAACTAAGTGAGACCCTGTCTCAAAATAAAAAATAAAAAGGGCTAGGGGTGTGACTCAGCGGTTAAGAGATCCTGGGGTTTTTTAAAAAATGAATAAAGAAAATTGATGTTTAAAATATTTTCCAGAAGAGAATACATATAAAACTGAAACATGAAACTTTAAGAATTTCAACATTGGTAATAACGGAAAGTAGGTTTTATTTTTTAAAAACACTTTGAAAATTAGCCTTTAAAAATATTTTTCCTTAGAAGCATCATCAGGAATCATCAGAAACTAAGCAATAGTGCAGCATGTCTTTTCTTAGTTCCTGGAAAATAGAGAATTAAGCCAATGTTAACTTTATGTAAGGGTCAGAGAGACCCAACAGTGAGAAGAAAAATGACTACCTGGAGATGGTTTTATCCAGAAAGGATGCTGTGCCCTGTGAATTAAAATCAGACTCAAATTCCACCAGGAAACTGTTGAAATGAGCCCATCAATAATTTATACACAAAGATGTTCAATGAAATATTTTATTTTAACAAAGAACATTTGATGTTGCATGTTTAATAAGGAACAAGCATATTTGGATATGTTGTAAAGTATTAGTCTTCATTGTCCTGCTTTTTCCTCTTCAAATACTTATTAATAAATTATTGTACTAAGTGAAACTGAACATCAGTTTATAAAGTCCCAATTATCAGAGTAATTATTTTAGGATAATCCTTGGATATTTGCTGACCTGCAGATTCAATATTTGTTCAGAGAGGCAAAGTGCTATTGACCTAGGTTGTATCTTTTAATCTAGATTTCAGATGAATTATTGGGGACTTTCTACTGCCACCCATTGGTGGCTATTTGAAGACCAAATTCCACATCAAGCATCAGTTCTGATATTATCAACATATTCTGTGAATCTGCAAAACACCATATGCCTGGACCACGCACGCCATCATCATTTGCCAAAGAATTACTAATGTACCATGTTTGCCACAATATATATGCTCACACAGTAACAGAAGCCAGTATAGCTAATGACCTCGTCTAACACAGGAGGAAACTGACCCATAAAGAGAGTGACTGGCTTTCTCAAGAGGCCAGGGTTAGCAGATAACATGTCCACTCTCACCTTTGTCTTTAGAGTTCAGCTCCTAACACCCAGGACATACCATCAAATCATTAAAACACTGAGCACCTTCCAAAGTCTACAATTCTTTTTCTAAAACCCAAGGGAAGAAATATGACTTTTCATTAATAATATACCACTTATTTATTTTTATTCATATTATTTTAATTAAGAAATCATAATTGTATATATGAATGGGGTATACGGTATGTTATGAATATATAGAAGGATAATGTAGTTGAGTCAATAATTAACCATCTTGCTAGTTCTGCAATCAAATGCAAGAATGAGAATTATTGCTTGTCTACAATCAGCTTGGGTTGTGACCTGTCACCGCATTAAATGTGGTTACAATTTCACCAAAAATAAAATTGTGCTGTTCATAACCTGTTGGACCTGAGAATTACAAGTAAGGGATCTTGGATCTGCTTTTCAAGTCAGAGCTGGTGGCAACTTATCCTTCACATGGAAGCACGAGCCACATTGGCCTTCCTGGCTGCCCAGCTTGCCTGTCGTGGAAGCCACGGCCCTTGCTGAAGAGCTGCTGACACACAAGCCCAGGTTCCAGTTTCCATAGCTCCTTGGTGGGGACAGATGGTCAATTGCACTTGGATTTGAAGCATCTGCAGTAACATAAGGTCAGTGAAAAATCTCATTATCAATTTATTAAGTGAGCCTTTAAGACTTATTTATCTGTACAAGTTTGATTAGAAGTAAAGGACTCTGTTTAAATCTGTGAGTATGAAGAACTGGTCTCGTCTAAGCCTAAACTGTACACTCGAAAGTCAGGGAAGTACACAGAATTGTTAGCATGACGTAATTAATGCTGATTTCTGATTTTATCTTTCTGTGTACATCCTCCCTCACCCCCGGCCCAATTTTCTAAATGTATTTCCTTCATTTATTCAGTAAACATTGTGTATTCTTCTGAATACTAATTCTCTGTTGCTTATAGGTCAATGAATTCGGTGAATGGCTGAATGAATGTTGGAAGTTTATGATAGAATAAAAAGTGTCCAATTTCATAATTCCCACAGCCTAATAGAGAACCAAATATGCATTTTATCAGGAAAATATCTCAGAGAAAATCAAACAGCATTTTAACATCAATATACTAAAATCTCATCAAATCACTTAAATTAGAAAGAATGAGAGATTAATATTAATTTATTTAAATGCCTAAATTTTTAGGCCTAAGAAATACATTTACAGTTTTATAACCTGAAGGTATCTCTAATAATACTACTAAGGAAATGGTGTAAAAGTTTAAAAAATTCATTAAAAGTTTATAAAAGTTTTAGTATATTCAAAGAATACAACAGTTATTGAACAGAAAAGTTGATTACAATTTCTTCTTGGGTATTTACTTATCTAGTTTGCTATGAATTTTCTTTAGAAACCCCTTTTGTAAAATTATTCAAGGATATCCTTCACCTCAGAAAGCATGAGAGATGGTAGTTTTTGGAAGAATAGATTCCAAATTAATTTGAAACCCAGTATTTACGATCTACCTAATAATTAATAAGTGATCAATACTCATTAAATACAGTTTGGATGTTCCTTGACTTATGATGGAATTAAGTCCAGATAAACCCACTGTAAATTGAAATATTGTAAGTAAAAACTGTTTAATCCACCTAACCTACCAAACACAGAAGCTTAGCAACCCAGCAATGCCCATAGTCCCCTCCTGACCTTGGGACAGATAACGACTACAGTCCACTGACAATGCCCAGCACCAGAGAGTGTGTCTTACTACATAGGGACAACCCAGGACAAGAGCAAATTCAGAATCCTAGGGACAGTGTCTACTGAACACATATCACTTTGGCACCATCATAAAGCCCAAAACTCATAAGTCAAACCATCCGAAGTCAGGGCTGTTTATTTACAGAGGCTATAGCTACGACTTATGTATACAGTATATATCATAAAACCACAGCATCTTATAGTGTGGCTGAAATGACATCTTGAATAAAATAAATAAAATAACACCAAATGCCATCTCTCTGTTCATAGTTTCAGAATACCTGATGGGTCCATCAAAATTCCATCTTCGATCTCAAACAAAAACAATATAGGGTGATTGATCATTTTCTTATGGAACTGGACATTTATTAATCCTTGTCTCAAATGTTTGATGATATTTCATTTTTTCATGAGCAGTGTCAGGTTTTGTTCGAATATTACACTGGATTATCTCATTTGATCTTGAGTGTAATAAGCCTAGGAGAGGCACTGTTATAAACCCTACCTTATAGAAGAGGAGACTGAGATGCGGAGAGTTTAAATAACTTGCCCAAATCATGTAGCAAATAATGGTGAAGCTGGAATTAGATTCTGAACAAGCTGACTTCAAGTAAGTTACTTGCTTCATTTGTAAATGAGTTGAGAAGAGTCGAAGACACAGAAAATAATTAAGTTTAGTGAAGTCACCTAAGAGGCTGTGCCACCTACAAACACAGGTATCTACCCTTCTTGTTTCCCAAAATGAGCAGGCCCTGGGACAGACACAACCCGAGCTAAAATGCCTCATAGGCCAAGGTACAGAGCAGAATAACAATTTACTAATTTCAGGGTAGAAAAATATCCAACTGTCAATCAACAAATACTTGGGTTGGTGTATTAAGCATTTTTCCCTTTGTTCTCATATAAAAGTAAAGCTTCATGCAATATCAAGTCATAATCAGGAGACATTTAGCAAAGTGCCTTAAAAACTGTTCCTGAGTAAACTAGAATTACAGAAAGTCCATTTGTGGAGTCCTTCCACAGAAGACAAAGGAATCATGACATTGGATATAAACAGACAGCAAGCCAGGAGAGCTTGCCAAACCAAAGGTGCTTTAGCATTAGCTAGGAGTCACTTATTAATTCACTAATTAATTCCCCAACAATGTGGAAAGATGGGCACAATGGTGAATGGGATATACAAACACGATAAAGGTACAACTTGGTGTTTGCAAAGCAGAACTTAAAATCCTTCCAGAGTGGGACTTGCTCTACTTATTTTAAAAGGACTTAAGTTAAAGACTGTGTACCAAGTGCTTTGCAAACATTTCCTCATTTACTGCAGCCATCTAATGAGTTAGGTTTTAGCACATCTTACAGTTGGGGAAGCAAGGCAAAATGTGATTAAATAACTAGCTTAGCATCACAGAGTCAGTTTATCATGGAGCCAAGAGACCACCACTCATGCTATCTTAAAAAAAAAACCATAAACCCTCAGTCCCCTTCCTTCCTATCCACCACACACACACACACCATCATCATCACCATCTTCATAAATGCTCTAAGCTCTTAGACTCAGATTTCCCTTGTCCTGGACAGAACTTGGGACCTGCACACCGTTCACATAAAAATGCTTTTAGTCCTCTTCTTGTGTTTGTTGACCTTTACCTTGTTACATAAAATAAACCAGGGACCTAATCAGAAATGACTGAGCAATTTTTGTTTTTTGCTTTATGTATTTTGCAGTGACCACACCATGTTGATTTTGTATATTAGGCAGACAGTATTGTTCAGACCTGAATATTCTTTGTTCAACTCTAAGTAGCCATATGATCAGGAAAAATCACACCTCCCCAAACTGCCTCGCAGCCAGATCTGTGAGGGTATTCCTGGAACAAAAGGAAAAAAGGGATGGATCAGGCTGACACTTGCAATGTACCATTTGTTCTTCTCTTTCTTCCTGCTTGGAATGCCAATGCGATGGCAGTAGCCTCAGCAGCGAGGCTGGCACTGTGGGTGAAAGCCACGTGGCTGAGGAAAGATGTGAACTGTACATGGAACCTGAGCCTAGCCCTGAAGCGTGTTGCTACCATTCCACTCGTGGATTTCTTCTTCAGCCCACCGACTATGTGAGGAAAACAAATGCCCATTTGGTTAATCCACCATGGTAGACTTTATGCCTCATGCACCTGGAAATAATCACAAATCATAAACAGACCGAGCTTCAAAGAGAAATTATCAACACTGCTTCTTCACTCTCCGTGAACATCTTACTATTTCTGTCATGCATTTATAGTAAATACTATTACTGACAAAACCTTATTGAATAAAGCATGAGGTACATATTTGAAGCAATTGCATGCAAAGAAAAAAGATTACTCTGAAATTGCTTTCCCTGTTGTTTCCGCTACTCTTTCTTCTTCCAGTTATTTTCTCACTCATTACATTTTACCAAATGACTACTAGAGAAATAAAAGATGCCTTTTGAATTCAGGTAGTTTTTCTATTGATCAGTCGTTTGGAACAATGGTGGCCCTAAGAATAAAAATTGAGGTGGTAGAGATTAGCACTGTTAAACATCTGTAGGCTAAATTGCCACCCAAATCTCAGATACAATCTGACTTGAATTCAAACAATTTGGACTGGTACTTAAGTTCGTTCTTTATTAAAGGCATGTGAGATTTCTAAAAAAAGAACAGCACATTCAAGAGATTTCTCAGTTTTCTGAAATACCACTTATTTCTTCTCAAGCATCTTTGGCTCAAAACCAGCCATTTCCATAAGCCCCATCTTCATTTGCAAATCGCGTTGGTGTAATAATCAGGGAAAGATCAGAAAACCCAAGGCTCCAGATTATTGAGGAAGGAGATCCTATGAAAAATGGTCAGTGGCATATAATTTCACTTTCGAGAAACAGAAACCCTAGAGGGAAAAAATACAGACGCTGAGGTCTCTGAACTGCCTCCGAAAGAGAAATACAGTTTAGATTGCTCTGCTGCCGTAACAAGCAGCAGAGTTTATTGTTTTGTTTGCAGTCTGAGGTCTGCAGAAAATAAATATCCGCAGCCCAGGGCATCTAGAGATAATGAACAACCAGAAGTGCGCCTACACCCAAGGTATTTCGGGAGTCATCTCGTGACAGAGACGAAAGGAGATAAAGTAGCAGAGCAGAAATTTTAGCAGTGGAGAGAAACAAAGGAGAGGCTGCAAGGGAGACCTGGGAGGTTGGTGAAGGAAGCCATTCCTCCAGGGGGCGGCCACATCCCACAAGGCTCAATAAGGATCAGGACTCACTTACCTTGTGCAGTGGGACCTGTGGCTTCCAGGATGCACCTCCACACTGTGAAACAATATCCTCTTCTATCAGCCCCACCCTCTTGCGGGAAGCACAGGGAGCCCATCCCGCCCAGGAGGGACCGATCAACATCCGTTTTCAGAAAGTCCCTTGGGTACATGCAGGAGAAAACTTGGCCCCAGAAAACTGCACTTTACTGACTTCCTTTCTTGTCTCTTTTTAGAAATTATGAAAATTCATTTTCTTTGCTTATTTTGTATCCTGGAAAACAGAATTTGTTCCTGACACTGAGACTTCCTCACTGCTAAGCATTGGAGCCTTGGTGAATCATAGGTCTGCAATCCCCTTCCTTCGTTCCCATGCCAATGTTGGCTCGGCAGTGTCCTTTGCACGCCCGTACCAAGCTCTGCTCCAGGTGCTGGTCTACATAGACAGGTGCATTGGACATGGACATGGTCCTCAAGGTGAAGGTGTCATCAAAGGGGAAAATGCGCATAGATTTGCAGGGAAATTTTAAAAGTAGTAGAAGACTTAAGAGGTTAAATTTAAAAAGTCTGAGTAAACAGGTTGAGAACATTTCAAACTGTAAGATAAACGAAATCTTGTAGGGCACAGTGTGTGAACTGGCCCTAGGTGACTGCTTGGAACTGAGTTAGGGTGACACAGGAAGAGAGCTGAGGAAGCAGTGGTGTACACAGTGTGTTGCTTCACAAAGAAAAGCAAGACCTGGTCTAGACAAAGCGCCCCTGTCAAGCCAGGAGCTGGCACCTGTCTCCCATCACCCACTCCCACCACCACCACCATTAGAAAGTTTGGATGTCGACTCCTTTTCCTGGACTCCACATTTTTCTGATATATTGACTCATTTTTTAATAACTATTTATATTTTAGTTCTAAACTATTGCAATCAAAAAATAATCATCATTTGAAATAAGTAGAAAGTAGTCATAAAATTAAACTGAAAATAAAGCAATGTGATTAAACTCTCCCTAGGTCTTTGCTGGTTGCCTGGGCTCAGTAATCAATGTTAAAAATGGAGATTAACAAGAGATTAGAAAGGGACTAATGCTCACTGAATCCAAAAAATAATAAGTAAGCAGGGTGTGGATATGTTAATTAGCTTGACTCGATCTTTCTACAATGTGTGCACATTTCAAAACACCACGTTGCACTCCATAAATACATATAATAATCATTTCTAGTCAAATTTTCAAAAAAATACCTGCTGGAACCAACTAAGAGTTTGCCTTTGACACAATATAGAACAGACTAGGAGAAAAGAAATTTCTCATCATTGAATGCCACCTAATGTATACATGAGTTTCAAAAAAGTGCAGCTCACAATTACCAAAGATACAACTGACTCACTTCAGGAAAATCAGTCTGCAGAGGCAGACGGTTTTGGATCCCAATTCCAAGCCTACAAGAAATAAGAAAAAAATAGCATTTCCAAACTATTTTTTATTCCTTCCTCTAAAAAGCAATTATCCTCTTCTCCTCTCTCTCTCTCTCTCTCTCTCTCTCACACACACACACACATATGAGAGCTTACAAATATTTCTTTATGGAGACATATATAAAAGAGAGTGACAGGCAGCAGGTCACCCAAGTACACATCTATATCAATACTATTCTACGTATATGTGTCTCTCTCTCTCTCTCTCTCTCTATATATATATATATATAATGAAATTTATAGATTTAGATTTATAGAAAATAGATATTTAAAGATCTATATAGAGGCAGAGAGAGAAGCAGAGATGGACACAGAGCCATGTCAAAATATACAGTTACACCTATATCCATCCAGCTACAGAGAGAGGCAGAGACGGCTGCTATGCTAGTGTCCCATCAGGCAGGCAATGCAGTACTACAATCACAAAACAAAGAGCGGAATGAAAATTTGGTGCCTAATTATAGTACATCAAGACATCTCTTAAAGTAGCTCTTCCTGAGGGGACGAAAAGGTCTATCGAACCCTAATATAGTATCAGGAAGAGAAAAAGCAATAAAAAATAGAGCTAAGAGGACAAAATACCAATCAAGTCCTAAACTTACAAAAACTCGGATGTAAGTGGAAATTAATATATATGTCTATATATAGAAACATATGAAATTCATTTTGATTTCAGAAGGTTTTAGAACTGATTAGATTGCTTTCTTACCAAGCACTTGTTTAGAAATCATAAGTGATGCTCTAAGATTTTTCAGGTGAAAAGAAAAATCCAAATAACCAGCTGCCACCCATGCCCCTTATCCAGTGGTGGGAATGTCTCTCTGTGGGGAAGGGCGTTCCCCCACAGATCTTGCTAATCTCTTTTTTCTTTGGTAATTAAAACAACACTTAGTCAAATGTTTGGGTATTTTGGCAAAAGAACATAAGAAGCTTCCAGCGGAGACTCCATTATCCATATGCAAATAGTTGGGATGTATTTTTCATCCCAGTCTGCCATTATCCTTCTGCCAAGCGGAGTGTTTCGGCCAATTTCCTCCAGTGCTGGGACACGCTTAGGGAATCCACACATTTCAGCGTGCGCCCTGACAAATCATAATTAGGTGAGCCCTGGAAGAAAACAGTCCAACGGCACAATGCAGCCCCAAAGCAAGGACGCTAGAGCCAGGATGTCAGACCCAGCACACGTCCTTTGGCACCAAAAAGTGAAAACCACATTTGATCTTCATTTTCTATAGAACCTACATGAAAATAGATGGGTGAATAATGATGCAGTTTTCACGTCTGCCCTTCCCACTCCAGGTCTTCACGGACCAGCGAGACAGTCAAGAGTGCATGTGTGCCCCAGGGAACGTCTCGGTGCGTGGGGTCAACCATGCTGACTTGCCATTCTCCTCTGTCCTTACCCTCTGAGTATGGAGATCATACCAATCCCAATTGCTCTCACCCGCCACTCCTCACCAGAGCAAAGCAAAGATGAGCCCGGCCGTGATGAGGAGTTTACAGCTGCCAGGAATCCGCAGCCAGAAGTTTGTCCATCTGGGGATTCTACTGGAAGAGACACTGGCCACGCTTTCCTTGGAGACAGTGTGCAATCGTGTCTGAATGCTGTCTGGTTTGTACCTTGTGCCAGACACATGGCCAAGCATTGGTAAAATAACTTACCTTGCATAACATTAACAGTAGCTCTGTAGGTTAGAACTATGAATATCCTCATTTCACAAATGACCAAACAGATCCGAAAACACCAAGTCCCTTGCCCAAGGACACAGTGAGAAGGAGGCAGAGGCCTGGCGGAAGCCTGGTATGTCGGTCACCAGTGCCCAGGTCCCTCCTTGCTTCAGTCTTCCACCTCCTTTCTCATCTTTAGAGCCGCAGACACTGTAACACTGAACTCTTCCAGGGCAGAATTGAGCTGGGCAAGAGTCAAACACAGAGACTCACAGCCCCAGGGTGGGTTAGGCTGGGGGCCCTCAGGGAGAAAGAGAAGCTGGGAATTATGGGTGGCTGTAGGACAAAGAGATGAAGGCCATCGAGTCCTGCATGCAGATTTCTGGTGTGGCTGTCTCAATGTCACCACTTAATTTTGTTGTCTTTTCTAATTTATTTACTCAAAAAAAGTCATTTCAAATTCAATGTCTGTTTAGCAGTGACATTCTGATTTTTACCAGAATCTCCAACTGGATGGACTGAAGTTTAAGAAGGTCAACGGCTGTGAATCAGGCTCCGACCACGGGCAGTGGAGACACGCGGGCTCTCCTTGCTCTTCTGCTTTTTCACGGAGAAATCTCATTGTTTGCCTGGATCAATATTCTGGTTCATCAGACAATATTCCTTACGTTAGACCTAAAGACTCAAAGACTCAAAGACAGCCACCTCCTTCCTGCTAGAGCCAACTTTCAATTAAATAAACTTCACTGGGAAAGCAGGAAACACCTCCTATGTAAGAGAAATCGCACACTTTCTATTCATTTTTAAAGTGTGCGCTAGTATTTCCAGTTCTGTGTAACAAACAAAAAGAGACACAAGTCAGCCGCCTCCATGGAGACTTGTCCCACAGAACCTGGTCTGGGTTTTTAGGGTTCTGAAAATGGATGGCCCTTGGGATCATGGGTGCGTTTGGCATAGACCTCACCTGGCTCTGGAGACTGAGTGGGTGAGGAAGGATGCGGAGCATGACCCAGCCCTGGCCAGTCAGCAGGTTCCACTCCGTTAATCACACTGATGGGTTGCAAAGATAGGTATGCGACCCAGGTGACGCAGGTAAGACTC
>PVKS010024822.1:0-30600 GCA_004027875.1 Aplodontia rufa | reverse complement strand
TAAAGTCAAGAATTAATGAGTGGGATGCCATTAAATTAAAAAGCTTTTTCTCAGCCAAACGATTGGTCAAACTGTCAAGAGACAACCTAAGAATGGGAGATATAATCATGGCCTGTGATTCCTCCAACAGAGGACTAATGTCTAAAATTTACAAAGAACTCAAAAGCTTAAGATTGAAAACACAAAGATCCAATCAATAAATGGGCTAGAGAGCTAAACAGAAACTTAACAGAGGAAATGGAACAAGCCAATAAACACATGAGAATATGTTCTAAATCACTAGTAATCAGAAATGCAAATCAAAACTACCTTAAGATTTCACCTCACTGCAGTCAGATTTACAAAGACGAAGAATAGAAACAAAGATTCTGGAGGGATTGTGGGGAGATAGGTATACTAGCACACTGTTGGTGGAACTGCAAACTTGTACAACCACTCTGAAAAGCAGTGTGGAGACTCCTCAAATGTTAGGGATGGATCCATCATATGACCCAGCTATCCCTCTTCTGGGTATTTTCCCAGGAGTTAGAATCAGCACATTACAGCAACACACAAAAAAAAAAAAAAAAAAAAATCAATGTTCATAGTTCATAGCAGCTCAATTTATAATAGCTAAATTATGGAACCAAACCAGAACCCCCTTACTGGATGAATGGATCCAAAAACTCTGATACAGATCTCTATGGATATAGATTTCTATATCCATAGAGATCTATATTACATATCTATATAAATATATATATGAGCGTTTAGATCTATATATGTCTATATATATGGAGTTCTACTCAACTATTAAAAACAATGACACTAAGCCCTTTGAAGGTAAACAGAGGGTAATTGAAGAAATCATGCTGAGCAAAATTAGCATAACTCAGACTCAAGGGTCGAATGTTTTCCCTCATTTGTGGAGGGCTGGAGCTAAACCCAGGCTTGGGTCAAAGGTGATGGAGCTCTTGCACTAGACCTATGTGAGGCATAGCAACACACAGTCTAGGGGAATTATGGATTGTAGGGGAGGGGAGGGGTGGAGAGAGGCAGAGGTGAGGGAAGACAGAGGGAAGATAGGGAGGGATCTAGAGAGACAATCAACAATGTGAGATATCTTTGCTCCCCCCACCAGAAGCCCAATATTACTTATGCAATCGTTTAATTCTGGAATATTCACAAATATATGGGGAGGGACATTTATAACTGCTATGGGGGAATATAGAAGAATCAAGAGACTGGGATGTGGGTGATGTGGGGGTAACTGATTTAGGATCAAATGCTTATCATATTGTTACTTTATGTGCATTTACATTGGTTCAACAACTCAACTCCTTAAAAAGAAAGAAAAACCTGCTGTCACATATTTTGTGCCTAAATGTGTAATAAAGTTAGGATCCAGCTGAAATGCCTATAAATGGGTTTTGTTTCTAATCTCATGCCTATAGACACACTGGAAAATTGTGAGAGGCACAGGACACTTGTCATGTGCAGGGAACAACCGGAGCTTGCAGGTCACCAGCCTCCTGGACTCTGCTCACTGAATGCCAGTTTGCCCTCCAAGCACTGCACAACTTTCCAAAGCACCCCAGAGCGAATACGTACATCTGCCACCCTAGAATCTACCCCAAACGTTGCACATGAACACCTCTAAAGTGACAGTGCCTTCCATGTCTAAATCCTCGACACGGGGCTGCAGCTGGCATCTCCCTAACCCTCCCTTGTCTTGCCTGTTGGAAGGACAGGCTCTCCTGGTTTTCTTGCTTGTCCCTCACCTCTCATTCTCCATGTTCTTTGCAAACCTGGGAAAGGCCGAGTTTGAGAGAGCTCTGGTCTTCTTTGGTCTGTTCTACACTTACTCAGTCTCACTCCTTTCATCCCCATCTCTACAGCTTCTCAAACACGTTTCTCCCACATAAGCCTCTGCTTTGAGCTGTACAGCTGCAACTCCAACCAGCCACCTGACATCCCCCTTAGGTTATCTCAAAAAGCTCATCGGATCACTTCCCCACCCCAGCCCCACCATCTCTGGGCTGCTCCTTAAAGCTCAGACCCCCGCCCTGCTCAGGAATGGGCCTTTTCTGAGACAGCTTTCTGTGACCATGAGACCCCACCTCCACCCGATCCATTGCAGATTGTACTGAATGCCTGTCTTGTCCACGAGGTTTACGCTGGGCCTAGCGCAGCACTCCACGAAAAGTGGATGCACAATGAAGGAGTGATCAATCAACAGATGGACTTTTCAAAGGGTGAGCTGCTTGTATTTCCAAGAAGGTATTTTCCTGTGCCATTCTGCAAACACTTCCTTCCCCATGAACACTTTATTATTACTCAAAACCTAGATCTCCAACAAAATGCCATTTTTTCAGTACAGGATGCTTCGCACTCAGGGCCTGCATTTTAGCCAACAGCAATGACATCATTGCCTAGCGATGGGCTTGGCACGACGGCACTGCGCCTTCCTTTGGAGGTTAGCATATGGGACACAGTAGCTGGGCTCCACACCTATGTTTGAATCATTTCTTTAATAAATTTCATCTCAGAGCCTTTATGGCGCTTTCCCGGCATGTGTGAGTACATGAATTCAAAACCCAACACCACGTACACAGCTAAGTCTTGGAGCAACAAAGGCCACGTGAAAAACTCAATAAAATTGTTTCTTGCTTTCTCTCTCTTCCTCTCTCCCTATCCCTCTCTCTTAAAAAAAAAATTAAAATACATAAATTCTGTCTCCATGCATCTTGTCCTGCTCTCTGCGACAGGGGAGTTAGGAGGAATGGCCATTCCCGAGCTGTCCTTAGGGCTACACACACCCAGAAAACCACAGTCTTTCCTACTCTTCCAGAAGGAATGAAAACTGCTCTTCCTCTCCCCCAGTATGGTCAGAGCTGTGGGGGTGCAGGGAGTCAGCCACTTCCTGTGGGGCAGACAGAGCCAGAGACTTGCAGGTGAGGCCGGTTCTGCAGACTGTGGGGAAAAGTCGTTAGCAGAAGGCTCTCTCCACAAGGCCATTCAACCACAGCACTGGAGGGGAATCAAAACAAGCCAAAGCTTAATTAGAGCGAGGATCCCCCAGCTGGGAGCCACCTTAGAGGCCGAGTTCCAGAAGTCATGGCGGAGGGAGGCGGCAATTCCATCCGATAGGACAGGCCTCTGCGGCCACCAGAGACAGAGGTGGGTGCTTAAGAACCTTGCACATAATCCAGCATTCCCAGTTCTACATTTTTTTTTAACTTGAACTGCAGGCACTGTTGAAACCCCGTGCTTCCAGCTTCTCAACTCCCCTCCCCTTCCATAAATTAAATTAATGGGGAGTTTTCTAAAAGAGTACATTCTCTCAAAGGCTGTTATTCTGAAGTTAATGGCTCTGCCATGCAGCCAGGCCCAACAGTCACAAGTAGCAATAACTCTTACAGCAGCTCCAAAACTGAGCCTCAAATGTCACGGAGTCCTACCCTGCCCTCTCTCTGTCTTTGATTACCATGGCTTGCCTGCCTTCCTCCCCTAACGTCTTACAGCAAGCTCAAATGCATCAAAGGAGTCCGCTAAGGATGTGGATTGAGAAACACGTTCGATCTCGACATTATGATCTTGTCTTTTCTTCCCACACGTGTCTCTAAGAGCAAAGGACAAGTGCAAATTCAGTGCCACACAGGGCAAAACACAATGCATCCAAAAAAAACAAGAGAGGAGCGTTCTCCAGCTCCAGCTCACTTGCAAAACACGCAGCACACCTGCCACGCGTGGTGGGTTGGCGTTTTCATGTGAGAAGCTGGTGGACACGGATGCAGGGCGCTCACCACCAAGCCAACTCAACCATGGAACCGCCTCCAGTCACCTTGCCATCCGACACACACGGAAAGGATCCAAATGGTGGAAAAAACGCACACCGAACTGTGGGAAACGCAATTCAGCACATACAACGGACCCAAGATCAAAACACACACAAGTGGATTCAAGTGCTTAAACCTCAAGCAGAGACGTGATGAAGTTGGCCAACTGGCTCATCTATCGTGACAGTGAAACACCACGTGTCATACCATCTCTCAACATGACAGTCTGGGGACCACAATTCCAACATGTGAGCCTCTGGGATAACTCCAACCATATCCAAACCACACCAGTGACAAGCAGCAGGTGACCAGACCCAGTCACAACACCCGCCAGTTTCTCATCATCAGATTTATACAAATGGAAGGAATCCACAGTGAAACGAAAACTTGGCGAGTTTCCAGCTACTCTCCAGGTCAAGAATAGCACATGCAAAATTACACACAAGCCGGCAAAACGCTTGCCTCAGGACGGATGTAAACTTATTCCCTAAGAATAATTGTCCTTGGAGGCAATCTACGTGTTCTACCCCATTTCCCAACACTGCCAACAGACGCTTGTACAGTCCATGGTAGAGTTTATTTTGACCCTAACTTTGTGCTGTTGCTGGCCAGTACTGAAAACATACTTGGGGACAGTGTGCACCTTCCCAGCCCACCTTCCGGAGGGATGGGCATGCCACAGCACTCCACGGAAACAGCACCCCGCTAACCTGTGACACAGACGCAGATGTCCCTCTTCTGGTTTGAGTGTACATCATTAAGGACCAAAGCACAGGGCTAGAGAGGTGGCTCAGTGGTTGGAGCACTTGCCTGGCATGCACAAGGACCCAGGTTTAAACTCCAGCACCACATACACAACTAAGTGTCAGAGCAACAAAATAAATTTTTAAATATATATATATTATTATTATTATTCTGTCTTAAAAAAAAAATCAAAGCATAAGCAAACCACCCAGAAAATGCAAAAAAAAATTCTACAATTATATTTGATTGCCCCAGTACTGTTTCTTATTCAATTAAGACGCTGCTTTGGCTAATCTTGGTCAAGTTGTACATCTCGGAAAGTGTGGAATGGAGCTCTAGGAGCTGAAGGAAGAGGTCTGAAGCTGGACGCTCTGCAGGGGAGCTTCCTGTATGTCCTACCTGTGGCCGTCCGCCTTCCTTCCTGCCCACCATCAAGGCAGGGGCTCGCTCTTAACACATGGATTCAGCAAGGTCCTCAAGCTGGTGCGCCCAGCAGCCCCGATCACCTGGCTCCGTACCCAACCTAAAAGCAGCAAACAGACGCAGCCAGGGGACGAGAGACCATGCACCTGTTAAGAAGCCCCAGGCCAGGCCGAGCGGTGCAGCTCAGCATTTGCCCCAAGTTCCATCCCAGCATCACAAGAACAACCGAGTGTTTGAGGTCCTAGACGCCTTGTTTTTTGGTTGACAAGAAGACAAGGGCTCTTCTCACTCTGCTTATTGTCACCCTGCTGGGCCTCATCAGGCCGAGGTTCTGCCACTTGCTGGCCGTAGAGCCCATGTCCCAAGGCATGGGATGGCACCTTCCACAGGAAGGAGCTATGCAAAAGGGCCAGGAGAATCTGCCTCTCCCGCGCAATGGCATGTACTGCTAGCAGGAAACGGGCTCTTAAGGGTACCTTCAGGTGAAAGCAGGGAGAAGGAAAGGCGCTGGCAGGCCACGTGCAGCAAGAGTGCAGCAAGAGTGCAGCAAGAGTGCAGCAAGAGTGCAGCAAGAGTGCAGCAAGAGTGCAGCACCTCCTCCTCCATCAGACCATGGGCAGCAAGTGTGCACCTCCTCCTCCATCAGATCATGGGCACCAAGTATGCAGCATCTTCTCCATCAGGTCACGGGCACCAAGTGTGCAGCATCTCCTCCTCTGCACATTTCAGTTTTCCATCAGGTAAGGGGACCTTGTTTTGCCAAGAACATGCACCAGGAATAAAGGGACTCCTAATAAATATGGTCCAACTTATTTCATGCCACAAGTCTGCAAAATAGGTAGAGAATCCAAATTTTGTGCTGGAATGCACAGGGGTTTAGATTCTAGAAGTAGCCGCAGGAACTTAAGTCAGGATTGCATCTCAAGAAAATCTGTGACTCTCTTCTCAACCCATGATTTCTCTGAATCCATGTGCCGGGGTAAGTTCTGAGGGGAGCAATGAGGGAGGCCACCCCGCTCCACGTGCCCAGTGTGGATTCACCTCGAGTCCTCCAACAGCTGTCAGCTCTGGGTTTCACCCTACAGTTTTAGGGTCAATGGGTCCATAGGTCTCTTCATACCAGGGATAGAAAGTAGACCTAAGTCACTGGGTCTCTTTAAGCCCTTTACTGTATTTTTTTAATTATTTGATCTATGGTGGCAGTTTAGTAAAGTACATCAACAACTTTTCAGGACAGCCATTGCATCAAAGTAAATTAATTTTCCCAACTGTGCTCTGACTTAATCTCCTGCAAACCTGCAATGGTTACAGGCAGGGGCACAACAGTGGGTGCTCAGTGACTTCCCCCTCTCTCCGTCGCTGCGCTGGATACCCTGGTCGCGCATGGATTCTGAGGAATGAGGTGGCGGAGGCCACACACACCCTTCCTTTCTGACTTAGAGAAACCAACGAAACGGATTGTTCTTCTCTCGGCACAGGTGCCCTGCACCAGGCCGCAAAGCTCAGTTTTCCCATGATTCCCTGAAATCTCAGGGCTGGGGGTGTAGCTCACAGGGAACACCCATCTACTGCGCAGGAGGCCCTGGCTTGATCCACAGCACTGGAAAAATGAAGGAAAAGCACCTCCCTCACCTGTACCCCTGAAAGGCTCAGGAGATGCCTGCCGGTGTCAGACAGGCCACACCCCCACACGCTGGAACTGAGAACCTTACAGAGATTCTTCCCGTGGGGAACATCGCAAGGGTTCAACTCGCACGTTCCAGTTGCAGTCCACGTGGTGTCTCTACTTGAGCCTCTCCAAAGAGCCCACCACATACATGCAGGAAGATCGCACGTCAGTCCACCACATTCAGAAGCCCTGATGGCACCCAACGCTGAAATTTCAGCTCCAACCCACCCCAAATCTGAAATGCAGCTTCCCTGGTAAAGGACACCAGCAGCGTGTCCTTGAACAGCATAGAGAATGCCTCACTGATGTGTCCCTTGCTAAAATCTAATGGCTGGTGCTGGAGCGGTGGCTCAGTGGTTATGGTGCCTGCCTGGCATGTGTGAGAACACCGTACCACGTACAAACCCCAGTACCACGTACACAAGTATCAGAGCAACAAAAGCCACATGAAAACCTAATGTTGATTCTCTCTCACTGTCCCTCTTTCTAAAATAAATAAATAAATAAATACAATAAAAAATAAAATCTAATGGCTATAGGACAACCCATGAAAGAGCTGGCACTGTGAGGAAAGTCTCCGTTTCTCCTATCAACTGAGAAGCTGGACTCAGAGGAGGAGGCCTCTGCTCTTCTTTTGGTGTTCTCCCCTCCGTCCACCTCATGGCAACATCTGGAAGAAGATATGAAGTCAACCACCTCCTTCCGAGAAGCAACAGTACTGAGCTAAGTACCTGCGGGTGCTTCTCAAACTGCAACCTGCCCAGGCACCATCTGGGAACCACCTGCTAACAGTGAAGATCCCAGGGCGTCCCAGTGGCCTCCAAGTCAGGAGGTTGACGCGCAGGCCAGCACAGGGCAGTCTGATCAAGCAGCCAGCTGCTGGTGGTCCCAGGACCACATGTCGAGAAAGCCCAGCAGAGACCATGCGGACCGGGCGCCAAGTGCGAGTGGAGCTGAGTCAGGCCTCTGGAATTCTCAAGTGGCTTAGCCATTGTTTATGGTCTGTTCCCTCGTTCCAAGTGCAAAGCCTGCTCAGTTAAAAATTCACCGGGCACACCACACAGACAGAGGCTGACGTGCCGGCCCCGATAATGCTAATGGAGGTGAGCGGGGTTTCTCTCAACAGGGCCCTGGCCGGTGCCAGCTGCCTCCCTCAGAGCCCAGGCCCTGCCTCTGCTTCAGGGACCCTGTCCATGCCGGTCACTTCCATTTGGAAGAGTCTTGCCACTCCTTTCACAATCTGTCTAGCTCCTCTTTGTTTTTGTCCTTTCATAAATCCAATTTGCTGCACTCTGTACAGCTACATTATTTAAAATTTTTAAGTACCACATTTGTTTTCTCAAATGAACTTTGTACAAATGTGAGGTAGAGAAACTAAGAGAAAATGGAATCAATCCCTCCCGGCCCCACACACCTTTACAATCTTGAAGAAAAACAAAACAGAAAAATCTACAGAACAGACTAACAGAAGAACAAGGCAAGTCAAAGCAACTACAGCACAAAATAAAGTCCAGGTGACCTACAGGCATTTTTAAAGCCACTTACACCGTCCTCTTAAACACTCACTACACACAGGCCTCAGTGAGACGCTGTCAGACCAGGACGGGAACAGAACCCAGGACTCCCAATGGCTCACTCGCTAATAAATCAGGCAACTTCCCCCACCATACAAAGGAGCTGAAAAAGCTCTGGTTCTTTTCTAACATATGGCTTAAATATTTATATTTTAAGTGCTTTCAGCGTATAGTCCACATTATAAACATTCATTACCATTTAGGCAACTTCATAAGTAACCAATGGCAAGGTCAGGCCAAACACACATTTAAACAAAATAAACATTCCCAATCGCGCGCTGTAAATTGTTCCAATATTTACTTGATAACCTGACACCCATATGCATTTGACTTTCTTCCTCCCAAAATAATGTCTCTTAGGAGATTTTCCTCCCATGTGACAAAAGGCACTGTTACTGAGGCCAGAGGAGATAAGAATAGTTCCAAAGACACCACACTTAAGAGTCTGAAGTGAGCAGGACTATTAACCGGAACCATCAGGAGTCTCTAGCTGGAAAGTTGGGCTGGTTCATGGGGTTATGCTAATTCACATGTTTGCGTGCACACCAGGCACAGCTCCTGAGTGGATAGTTTCCATCCTTGCAAAATAATGCCCGCATTCTAGTAGAGACGCCAACATTAAGCCATCGGTGAGCACACTTGGTGGCAGATCAGGCAGTGACCAGTGTGGGCAGGAAGACACCGCAGGCTGAAGGGGCTGCAGCATGACCCCCCCAAGCAACAGGCAAACAGCCAGGAAAGAGGGGCACACCCTTTGTCGGCCGGCCAGGTCCAGCCCAGATATGGACGGCTGCAGGAAACCAGACCCAAAAGAGAAAACCATGAATCCAAGAAAGCCCCCAGTTGCAAAAAATCCTTTCAAGTCCTCTTGTCAATGACAATGACTGACTTCAGTAATTGATGATCCCATCAGATGTGAGATAAACATAAGACTTTACAAAAGGCCTATCATTGTAATTATGATCAGATGCAATTTTTCTACTTAATAAAGCAAGGATGAGCTTCAAACTTCCAATTCCCAGTGTACTCTGCATTTAAAGTATGCACATTTTTTAAATTACCAATATCATATATTAAAGGGCAGGAAGCAAACACTTCAGAAGTTTGTAAAGAGAGTGGAATAAGCCTTTGATATTTTAAAGGAAATAAACATCTGTGAAGTCCACAGCTACAGAAAAGCCATAATCTATTTCAGATTAAAAGACATAATAAAGTCATTGCTTTCTAGAGCTGGGATTAGAATTTGCTTAGAGCTCCAATCATTCATGCTTTTAATCTGAAATTGGTCCTTAAAAGCTGTAATGAATTAAACAACATACCACCCACAGGATCGACTGTAAAAAATACACTGTAACTGAAAGCACAGTGACTCAATCCACTTCCTTCCTCGCTTTTCCATAATCCGTCCGACCCCTTCCTGTCACCCAATCTAATCACTGCCTGGGTTTCCATTAAGTCAAGATTTTCCCTGCTGCACAAGTTGAAGCCACTGCATTGCTTCTTCTAGATTTAAAGGACAGTCTTATAAATGTTGCTATGTACAATTGAGTTGTTAAAATGTAAAATAGAAAAATAGACAGTGATTTAATTCATGGCTATGCTGTCCAAGTGCCGGGTGGCACCCATAGATAGAGTTCAGAAACAAAGTTGAGGGAAAAAAATATCTCATTTCCTACCCTGTCCAGTAACTAACTGGAAATATTCTTAGACAAAGACAGGTTTTTGAGCTTCATGAACACATCTTTTTTTTTTTTGGTTGGGGGGGGCAGCAGGACACCAGGGATTGAACCCAGGGCTGCTTTACCACTGAGCCACATCCCCAACCTTTTTTGTATTTTATTTCAATACAGTGTCTAAGTTCCCAAGACTGGCCTCAAACTGTGATCCTCCTGCCTCAGCCTCCCAAGCCACTGAGATTACAGGCATGCGCCACAGGACCCTACTAACATCCTCCTCCTCCCTCCTTTACAACTGCCAGCTCCTTCTGTCCCTCCTCCACAACCGCCAGCAAAGTTGCACGGCCCACTACAATTTCCAAAGCTCAGCCACATCCGGTAACCTCATCTGAGAATCGCTGCAGCCTGCAGACCCATTAATTATTTCCTAATCACAGAAATACACTTTCCAAACTAAGTTCTGGGACTGCAGAACTTTATGCATGCTAACTGGCTTTGGGTTTCCTCCCATCCTGAACTGGTTGCTAGCAATAATAGTTTAGAATACAAGGATTTCAATGCAGGTGCTGGAGTGGTGGCTCAGCGGTTACAGCGCTCGCCTGGCATGCACAAGTACCTGAGTTCAAACCCCAGCACCACGCACCCAATGAGCAACAAAAGACATGAAAAACCAAAATTTTTTTTTCTCTTTCTAAGAAACAAAGAAAGATAGATTTCTTTGAAGAGCAGACCCTCAGAAGACTTTGGTGGGAACTTCTCACCACAATCCGGTCAACTGTGTTTGGTGAAGTTACTCTTCAAAGGCAGATGTCCTACTAATTTGATGGTGTAGGTGGTAAAGGAGTAGTTTTGCTTGAATGTGTATCACCAACAGACAGGGATCAGATCTCCAGGCCAAGGTCACAGAGTGAGCGGCAGGACTTGAACTGAAGTCAGTCCATCTGGCTGCCACTAGTGGCATGAGGCTAATCTAGCTGGTGATTGAAGACAGGAGTGGGACACCACATGACCCCAGGTAAGGCTCTGACACATCTTTGAGACTAGAATTTAACTGGATAAGATTGGAAGACTCTCACAGCAACTCAATTTCAACTCTTAGAAGCTCAATTTTAACGTCTTAGGAGAGGAAGAGTGTGATCATTATAAGCACAACAGGGGCTTACATTTGTGAACAGCTTCATGGGTGAAAGGTGCCTGATGTAGTGCCATCTGATCCTTGCAGCAACCCCTGTGCAAGGAGGCATGGGAAGGAAGTAGAGACTCAGAGGTTAAGGGTCACCCAGCCTCACCATGTTGGTGAGGGCAGAGCGAGAGCACAAGTTCAGGTGCTTTCCCTTTAAGCCATGGGCTCTTTTCTCCACCATTACCTGTTCAGAAATCACTAAGGAAGTGTTCAGGGGATCCCTACGTGTCCGTCGGGGTAGACTCATTATCCAGTTCAGTGGAAGAGCTTTCTCTCTGTCATTCTTACCCTTCCATCATAGTAACTCTGACATGTCGTCTGGGTCTCAGAGTGACAGAATCCAACACTCCAAAACCGCACATAGACAAGTGCCCAAATCCCAAATTTGGGCCATAAGAACCATGTAGGGAATCCATTGACACATTCCAGAATTCACCTAGTCCAGGAGTCAAGCCTGTCACTAGCCTGGCTTGTTGTGGAGACAGAGTCTAGAAAAATGCAAGGTTCGGGTGCAAAGCCAGGAAGAACCGAAGCCCAGAGCAGGGAGAGCAGCCTCCTGCTCCCGCCTAAAGCACCGGGTACCCACAAGAGCTCGCCCTCAGCCATGAGTGACTGGCTTTATTCACCCACGAGCATCTCTCGAGACAACAGAGATGCTACTTGAGACAGGTTTTTAATTGTTTTTTGGGTTATGCTTTGTGTCATCTGCCTTTGAAACAGATTTTGTTAAAGTTTCTGATTAGAAAATAGGGAAAAAGAAGACCTGAACAGACATTTCACCAAAGAGGCCTTACAAATGGCAGATACGCACATGGAAAGATACTCAACATCATCAGCAATCAGGGAAATATAAATTAAATCTATAATGAGATCCCAACTTTGCACCTGTCATAATGCCCAAAACCAAAAACGGTGATAACACTCAATGCTGGTGAGGATGCGGAGAAACAGGATCACACATGTACTGCCGGTGGAATGCAGAACGAAGCGGACACTCTGGAAAATGGTTTGGCAGTTCCTTATAAAACTAAGCATGCAATTACCATTTGATCCAGCAATTTCACCCTTGCGCATTTATGCTAGGGAAATGGAAACTTCATACGAAAACCTGTACACAAATGTTCACAGCAGTTTCATTCATAACCCAAACCTGGAAACAGCCCAGATATCCTTGGACAGGTTCAACTAACGAGGATACAAAAGAATCATGGAACACTGCTTCACAATAAAACGAAATGAGCTACCGAGGCAAGCAAGGACAAGGATGAATCTCCAGAGCACTACGGAGGTTTTGAAATGCCAGTCCCAAAGGATTATGAACTATATGGCCCCATTTATGTCCATAAAGATTTTTTGCAATGGAAAGCCAATTAGTGGTTTCCAGGGGCGACGGAGAAGCATGGAGCAGGCAGGTGGGTTTAAAAGGGCAACGAAGAAGGGCAAAGCAAGGACGGCAGGAGGGGGACTGGGGGTTGGAACAGCTCACACCTTCACCGTCCTGCACTGAGGCAGTAAAAATACAAACATACAAACACAGTAAGAGTATATGGATCCAAACACACACACCCAAGTACAGGTAAAACTAGAAATGGGAATGAGATTGAAAAATTTGTCAGTGTCCATATCCTGGTTATGATATTATAGCAGTTTTGCAAAATGTCCCCACTGAGGGTATGGGGTAAAGGCGCCAGCATTTCTTTCAACTGTGACTCAATTATGATCTCAATTAAAATTTCAATTAAACAGATCAAAAACAAGTATTTGCTAACTGCTACTTTCATAATTTATTCATTTTACCGTCTCTTCTTTGAAACAAGACCACTCATTTTTTTTCCTTACCAATTGCTTATCACGTAACTGCCATTTAAACATACTGTGGAAACAATTCATTGGAACTAAGCTGATGAGTGAAATAAGCCTTAAACAAAAGAGGAGTTATGATGAGACTGTATTTGCATGAAGATCCCAAACAGGCAAATCTGATCGGGGACAGGGGAAAAACAAAACAGAACAGAAACATTGCCCGTGGACATGGTAAGGCTCCAGTGACTGAGCTCTGCACCAGGGCTCTCGCTGTATCCAGAGCCACCCAACTGAACGGTTGGAAAAAAAAAAAAAGTTTACAATGATCGCATTTCTGTCTCACACATTCTTCTCAGGGAAAGGAAATTGCAATCAGCAGAGTAACCATGAAGCAAATTCATATAAAAGGTATCATTAAATCAGACTAAATTAAATTAAAACAGATGTAATTAGGGCCCTCTGAAAGTAATTCTGGCTAATACTTTGTTTACATGTTATAGATGTAGCAACTACTGTCCTCAGGCACTTGCAGCTGCTGCTATATTAATTATTACATGTGCTTTTTATATTACAGCTCCAAATATCCTTTATAGGTCTGAGGAGCTAAAATTCTCCTGCCAAAGTTACTTCCAGTAAGTGTCGGATCCCACGGAGGGAAAAACTCCTGTGAAATTCACCTATCAGTGTAGATGTGACATCACAGGACTCGCGCCAGGGTTCCAGTTTTTCTTTGCTTAATTCTACTTGGGATATTTATTTACTTTGGTAGAATTTAAAGAGGGTGGACTGTTCTTAATTACAAGTGTACCCAACAGGACCCAACGCTTTGGACTTCACAGGCCGACCCTGCACGGGCATGTCTGCCTAACTGGCCAGACAAGTCAGACGCTGCAGGAACTTCGGCTTGACCCTCTGAGTGATTCCCAGGCAAGATAACAGCGAGGCTCGAGATTCAACCGCCTGCTACTGGCGCGGGCATACACCTTTGCTAACGTCCCCCGGCTTGCCCTCTCTGATCCCATTTTAGGTTGAACTGTATGAAGGTGGTAGCCCGGACCTCAGAATCAGTGGTCCTGTTCTTCCCCATTTTAGGTAATGTTACTTTCATCCCATTTGCTGCTACTAGACGTTGCTACCGGTTGGAATCTTCACTCTGATGTCACTCTTTCTGATGTTAGCAGGCACTTTGGTAACAGGCCATGAACCATAAAATCTAGCATTCCCTGTTGTTATACAGCCAGAGAATCACTTTATTCATTAAGAGTTCTTTAAACTCTTCTCCTCTAAACAATGAATTTTTTTTAAAAAAATACTGTGTAGGTCTTGAACAACTGAGCAATGCTCTCAGATAAAAAGGTTTACACAGGGAGCTGGAGCAGTGGCTCAGCAGTTAGAGAGCTAGTCTGGGAAGTGTGAGGACCCAAGTTTAAACCCCAGCACCACATCCATCAGAGAAACCAGGCCAGATGAAAAACTGAGTGAAATTGATTATCTCTTTAAAAAAAAAAATTTTTAAACAGGATAATAATTGGGATTCTCAAATCATACCATGTGATAGTTCCAAGTAGGATCACAAACCAAAGCCCTCCCCACCACCCCCTTTGCAAGTGCCTCTAGATGCCCTTGAACTTGAACACAACTTTTTGAAAAGCATATGCCCGTTCGCAGTAGATAGAAGAGTTATTCCATGAATGCTTATTTTTAAAGCTCAGCATTTCTTCAGTGGTGAAAATCTATTCTGAAATCCCTTCCTCCTTTAGGCTACAGATCTTTATTCAGTCAGGGGTTCAACAAATGCTGATACTTCAAGAAACCTAATCTCTTAATGGCTGGTGTCAGAGAGAGGAGGACTGTGAAGGAGTCACCTTGAAATGAGCTTCAACGCAGGTGCGTAGCAGTGGGCACAAGCAAGCTGGGGGCTGTGACTGCCACTGAGGCACTGCCATCTGCCACCCAGGGGGCCAGTGGCTGAACTACCCGGCCTGTCCCACTCTTACTCCTCCCTCAGGGAGGAGTCCACTCCATATCCCAGGACACGCCCAGGCCCCCAGGGCTGTGCAGTCTGCTGTCTGCCGCTATGGAGGTGATAATGTAGGGAGGCCAGCAGCTGGGAAGGCAGGGTAGCTGCCCTGTGGGCATGTGGGAGGGTTTGGTTCTGCGCAGCGAGGCACACTGCCCAATAGGAAAGGTAGAGGCAAGAATTTGGCAAAAAGAAAGCAAATCACATATGAAAAATCTAGCATAGATTCATGTGGCTTTGGCAGATTTTCAAAGCACTGTGGTGATAGAAAGGTGTAATGAGATAGAGGGGGCGAGGTTTAGGGAGGCCTGGTGTCTCTGCGAATCACCAGCACATTCACTGATCATCAGCTCTGCAGAAGGCCCGGTTCTGAGGTGCTGGAGAAAAACACCTGAGGGAAAAAAATATATAGTATCCTTCAAAGGCCAACTGCTCTCAGATAAAGAGCTGATTGAAATAAGATGCTAAGCAAAAACTACATATTAATTTGTTCCCAAAAACCACAAGAGAGGTTTGTAGTGCTTTAAGTTGGAAAACCAGATGAGCTGGAGGCGGACAGAAGTTACACAGATGAAGGGAAGCCCCTCTCCCCGGCTTTCTACCTTACCACTGGCAAGCTAAGATCTGCGTGAGGATGGAGCGAGCAGATCAGGACCCAGTGGTGGACACGAAACAATTCTCCTATCCTTTCAGCGTGCTGCCGAGCAGCGGCCTTCCTGAAAGGCTAAATTGACAAAGAACTCAAATATAAGGCGCCCTGCCACAGGGCTGCCTGTGGGTCTCAGGAGGTGCGGACAGGCAGAGCCTTGTTCTCCACCAGGCCCTACGCAGGGATCCAGGCCCACCCCACAACACAGGCCTTAACAATCAGGTCAGACCCCGGAGGCAAAGCGAAGAAAATGTCCAGGCCCCCAAGGGCACTGAAAGGGTGACCAGGGAGGGCCTCCATTTTCCTGCTACAACAAGCACCAGCAGGCCTCTGGAATGCTCGAGAGCCTTCTGACATTACGACGGCTTGATCTTCCTTCAGGAATCTCCTCTGCTCTCTTCAGTTCATAAAGCACACAGGCAGGGTATAAGACGGAAGGAGACAGGGTCCGGACCACAGCCTGGCTAGAGTGAGGACCTGGGTTCGAACCCCAGCTTCACATACACAACTAAATATCAGAGAAACAAAGTCCAGATGGAAAGATAAAAAAAAAATAGTGAAATAGAATCAATTTATTTAAGAAAGAGGGACAGTGTGAGAGAGAGAAAAGAAACAATTTTTATAGAGTTTTTCATTTGGCTTTCGTTGCGTACATGGTGCTGGGGTTTGAACTCTTGTACTCACACATGCCAGGCAAGTGCTGTAACCACCGAGCCACTGCTCCAGCCCCTCACTTTTTCTTTTAAAGTAAAAATAAAAGGAGAGAAGCGACTGGGAACAAGGAAGTCAGCTTATTGTCCACCTCTGGCTTGAGGATCCTGGAGTGAGAAAGCCAAGCCCTTAGCACAGCATGGTGTAGGCAGCTGGTGGCCCCTGTCCTTCACCCTCAGTCATTCTACAGGTTATCTGGGTACAAAGCACGGCCCAAGTTTGGACTTATGGTTCAAGTCACGCTTTAAGGGAAAGGATCACAATTTCATCATTTCATTCAACAAGGGAAGCCATTTTCATCAGAGAGGTTAAGATGGCTTATGGAAGCAGGGCATGGTGGCCACGCTTGTAATTCCAGCAACTTGGGAGGCTGAGAAAGGAGGATCCAAGTTCGAGGCAATGCTGTCAGAAACTTAGTGAGACCCTGTCTCAAAATAAAAAGTAGAAAAGGGTTGGGGATGTGGCCTGCTGGTAAAGTACCCCTGAGTTAAATCCCTAGTACAGGGAGGGGGTGGGGAGAAGCTCTTTGTCAAGAAATAGAATCAGTTTTGTTTATCTTTCCATCTGGCCTTCGTTTCTCCAACACTTAGTTGCGAAGTCAGAGGGAGGCAAGGCCAAAACCCGGATGCAGGAGCCCTCTCTGCGGTCAGCTTCATCCAGCTCACAGGGCGGTGAACAGTCAGCCAAAGTAAACTTCTGACATCTCTACGAGGTGTCCCTGTTTCACAGATGAAGTGACTCAAATAGAGAAAGGTCAAGTGACCAACAGGGCCGAGATTGTAACCACAGCAGCTGGACTTGCGAGCAGGCGCTGGCCCATACCTCTCCAGCAACCCCTCTGGTCACCACGCTGGCCACATATCCTCTAGGCTGTACTTTATGAGAACAGGGACAACAAAGGAACACCTTCTTGGTTCTCAATGTCACCTGCTCTTTTGACACTTCACACAGACAGCATCACACCCCACACATACTCGAAAATGACAACTGCAGATCACACTAACCTGCCACCAACTGTGTCCCTCCACAGCTCTTCCCTACACGGCTACTTCTGTTAAGTTGCATGATCAACCATCTTTGAAACCTATCTGCTTGACAGTTTGTTTCTTAGATTCCCCTCTAGGACAAAGCACTGTAGATTCCACCCAGAGTGTCTTTATTCAGCCCAAGGCATCCACGGACCATCCACTAAGGAAGAGCTCTTTGGGTGTAATTGACAGCCCAGAGCTTAGCTGGTGAGGCCACCATTAGGGGGTGTGGGCCTCATACAGCATTACTCAAGCTCAAAGTCGTTACAAGCAGGCAGTAATTCTAGACGCTTATTGACAAATGCCCCTAAAAGGATCTAGGAGTGGAGTGGGGGAAGGGAGGAGATACCACAAGGAAGAGAAGTAAGTATGAAACACAGGCAGGAAACGGAAACAGCAGTGGTCCTCACTGCCCTGGCTCCACACACAACATTGGCATACGATGTGGATTTAGTAGAAACCACACTTCAGATTCTGAGTTTGGATAGCTTCCTGGGCCAGTGATAGGCAGCCACCATGCTGGGCAGCGTCAGGACGCCCGTTCCCAGCTGGCCTGTCAGGCAACCCACTGGAGGTGCACTCAACGCTGCAGCGTGCCCTGTGGCTGAGCCGTGATGTTCAGCAGGTTTGGAGCATTAAATTCATTTTACTTAAACTATTTTCAATTAATGATGGGTTTTTAATCAATATGCACCTCTTCTGTAGGTGAGGCAGCACCTTTGTATTCCTAAAACGTTGCATGTGCCACATTGGAGAAAGCAAGACACTGCTGGGACTTCTTCCCCCTTAGCCTTCGGAGTCTGGGAAAGCAGAAGAAGGGGGAGATTGTATCCTAAGAGTCCAACCTCCACTACTTTTAGAATTAAAGAACGGTGAAACGGAGAATTCTTTCCAAATGCTTCCAATTTGTTTTCCTTAGGTGTCACAGAAAGGCCGACCTAAGATACACCGGCTGAAGGGTCTATCCAAGTCACCAACCTGGCCGGTCCTTCTCAGCTGAATGTTCTCTCAGTCAAGCCGGGAAGCAGCAAGCACCCCCCACCCCCACGGGTCCAGTGCAGCTCCATCCATCAGGGCTGCAGGCGCCTGATCCAGCACTTTCTAGGGAGCACCTTTTTGGGTAAGAAGAATCTCAGCAGTCCATAAACTATTTTAATTTGCCATACTATATTTTTATAGACTCCTCTGAACAATTAAAACTCCACACTATAAACTGAAATGGCTCAAGCCTGGTGGCCAACTTTACGGCCACAAATGGGGTCCCATTAAGTACTATTAACTTTAATGGTGACCGGTTGCTCCCCAAGAGTCGTCCTCAGGGAAGTAACTGGGACTCTCTTCTGGGTGGGAGGGGACACTTGGAAGCAAAGACAGAACAGGGACGGGGAACAGGAGCAGCGTGTCCTCCAAGTCAGAGAGCAGCTGAGCATCATGGAGAATGCTGGAAATAACCAGAAATGGGGATGAGCACACCCAGCCCAGCAGGCGAGAAGGGCCCCATCCTCAGTGCAGACAGTCGCACAGAGGAACAGAAGCTTTCAGCGTATCAGTGGAGGAAAACATCGACTTTCTTCAAGTTTTGTAATTCCTTTACCCATCTGAACCATGGAAGAAAAATACACGATAGACAGAAGTTCTTTTCATTCTCACTCATTACAGTGTTCTAATAAAGGTTAGATGTTCTGAAAGCATCACTTGCTTACTGGGGAAAAAAAATGGAGAGAATTGGGACTTTTTTAAAAAAAAATTTTTTTTTTTTACAAGGTACTGGGGATTAAACCAACGGGTATATGACCACTGAGCCACATCCCCTGCTCTTCTTTTTATGTTTTGAGAGAGGGTCTAAGTTGCTGAGGCTGGTTTTGAACTTGTGATCCTCCTGCCTCACACTCCTAAGTCACTAGGATCACAGGTACACGCCACCCATATGCAGGAAAAAAAAAAAAACAGTGAAAGGTTCATAAACGCCTTTCAACTAGTGCTCTAAGGTTGAGCTCTTCAGCTATGTTTTTGGTTTTTGAAATTTTTTGCATAGATAGTATTGCACTGCAGTCTTGGATTTTCCTTTCACATATTCCAATATACAAATTGTAAATTTAAAGCAGTGTCTAAACAGTTCCCATGTTTAGTATCACTCAATCATTATCTCCATAGGTGGACATAGGGATTTCTTTTTCTCTCCCATATAAGAAACTTTGTACATGAGGATTCCACGAGTCTATGAAGAAGATAATAAGTGCAGGTTTTGAGGTACTCGAGACATGCATTCCCAAAACAGGAGCATGCAACCTGGAAATGAAGTCTCGGTAAGCTCCATCACTCAAGCGACACTTCCAACAGCCAAATAATTAATAAGTGATGCCAACTTTGGCCCTTTGAATTCCAGCTTCCCCTGGGACCCAGACCACATCAAGTCCACAGTGGTGCTCTTTAGAGAGCAACTTGACTCTCAAAAACTGGTCCAAGTCCACTCTGTTCAGTCGTAAAGAGAAATACAAGTGGGGGTGGGGCAGAGGAGCAACCAGGAAGGGGAAGGAGGTTGGCAAACCTAAGCCTAGACCATATCCTAATGCGCTTCTCAGCATTTTCCCTGAAAAACACATCCCACATGCTGAGTGTGAGAAGAAATCCAGTTCTGCTTAACAGAGTGCAGAGGGGAAGGGTGAGACTGGGTCCAGGAGTTCAGAGAGGCTGGGGGGAGGCAGGAGGCCACGCAGGGTTTACGAGGGAGGAAAGGGGCAGAGAAAACCTCCTGTGTGCAACACCCTCCTCTGCTGTGTTGCTTCGTTCCATGGCTCCAGGCCTGAAGTGTGGAGCTGACCCAAAGCCCGGGAGCTTAGGAGGACCCCCTCCCTCCTGGTTCCTCCCAGTCACGGGGTCAAGCCCAGAAGGCAGCCCCAGGAGCCTCAAGGTCACAGCCAGTGTTGGCACAGGCTCTCCCACGAGTGGAAATGGGCCTCTGAAGATGGATGAAGCAACAGCCAGGAAAGAACAGACTTCCAAGGAAAATGAGCCTCTTCAAGTCCTCACTGCAAAAGTTCACACCACAAACCAGCTGCTGCTTAATGTCTCGGTTCTAATTAGCCCCGAGCTCCGGCTTCGCATACAACCTCAGGCCAACGGCATCCAAATTCTCCAAGCTTCCCTGTACCGCTGGGTCCCCAAAGTGCTCTTGGTCAGAAACTGGGTCATAAACTTGTCCACTGAGAAGCATTTGCTGTCGTTTCCAACGGCTTGCTCTGTTCAAGAGGTTATGATAATAACCGAAGAGAGCTTTCAAGTCCTGGCCTGCATCTCCCAGGGTAGGAAAGTGGCCGGGACCTTATCTCCTCACTGGGCTGTTCGGGGTTCAAACCACTGAACTCTGACCCTTTTTTGGACCCAAACCATTTCTAGAATGACTGTATCAAGTTTTATTTATCCCTCTTTTCCCCAGCTTGAAACTAACAGCTTCATGCCAAAAAAAAGAAAAAAAAAAGTTACTGTTTCAAAAAGTATCACCAAGCCTCACCCCTGCCAAAGTTTACAGCACAGTTTTACCCTGCCACAGAAAGGAGGCGGCAGGCTGGAGGGAGGGAAATGGAAGAAGGCAGCTGCGTTTTCAACACACTGCAGCAAAAAACCTCCCACCTCCCACACTGTGTCTTGCCACCCCCAGCAAAGAGCAGGGGGGTAGCAGCCTCCCTCCTCCCCAGGCTCCCCAGCAGCTGACCACAGCCCTTTCTACCCACCCAGGAGCAGGAGGACACAAGCCAGAGGCTGTCTATTGACTTGGATGCTGGTCCCTGCTCTGAAGGCTCCCAGGAAGGGGTCCCCTCCTCCCTGCTATCTCCACCCCCACGTGTCCCAACCCAGGCACACAGGGCCGCCAACTAAAAGGTGTTCACTTTTCATCCCACACCTTCCTAGAATATGTTGGAACCTCCTCTCCACAAAAAGACACAGCTGTTGTCCACAGCCCCTGGGCTCCCCTAAGCAGCCTGTCCTTAGCAAATGGACCTCTGTGTTCTCTTCTGGAGTGGGAAGGGAGGGAGGGAACAGGAGAAGGAAGGAGAGAGCAGCTGCAGCCCACCCTGGCTCAGCCAGCCCAAAAGCTCCAATTTGTTAACCTAGAAAACCCTGGGGCCTTGCAATCAAAGGAGCCCCACCCAGGCACTACCTCAGAGCCCTTTTTTCCCTCTAGCAGGAAAGCAGAGAAGAGGGGAAATAAGGACAAATTTGTGCAAAACAGCAGCACTGCAGAACACTAACTTGGCTTTGGGCAAGGACCAGATTACAGGCCCGACACCTCCATTTCTGTCCAAGTGGAGAGAAAAAAGCACAGGGTGCAACCCTGATCCAGCCACATGAACCCTGCTGCCCAGGGCACAGACTCAACCCCAAATTGCTCCTCTAGTCCCCAGATGCCCTTTCTTTAACTTCTCAGAGTTTTCTAGTTCATTTCAGTAAACTGGTTCCTTTTAACATCCTGGTCTTAATTATAGTTACTGTGGAATGGTCACTGAACTTTAAAACTCAGGGTGTGTGTGTGCACATAAGTTTTTCTTTTAAAGCCTCTTAGAGCTTTCTCAGATGATTCCATGGTAACCAAAGACGGTGACTTGATGCTAATGTCAGTTTGGTTAAATGTCTTTTAAAAAAAAAAAAAATCCAGGTTTCAGGTACACTCCTTTAAGACCAATGTCATAACATGTCATCCTCTGCTGAGTCAGCACATGATAGGCACGAACTGAAGTGAATTTCTAAACACCTCCAGTCCAAAATAGATGTCACATATACACTCCCCGCAACTGAGCTCACACTGCTTCTCTTCTTGTTTACAACTCCCACACATGACCCTCTGTTTATTCATTTTTTAAAAAAAGAGACAGTGAGAATCAGTTTTATTTTGTAGTTTTTCATGTGGCTTTCATTGCTCCAAGACTTTGTTGTGTACATGATGCTGGGTTCGAACCCGTGTCCTTGTGCATGCCAGCAAGCACCAGGACCACTGAGCCAACACTCCAGCCCACCCCCCATTTAGTCTTAAGAGAAAAAAGGCTGGGCATGGTAGTGCACACCCATAATCCCAGCGGCTCAGGAGGCTGCAGCAGGAGGATCACAAGTTCAAGGCTAGCCTCAGCAACTTAGTGAAGCCCTGTCTCAAAATAAAATATGAAAAAACAAAGGGGGGCTGGGGATGTGGCTCAGTGGTTAAGCGCCCCTGGGTTCCATCCCCAATCTCACCTCCAAAAAAAAAAGAGAAAATAAGGGTCACTCACACCAATTCCAAACTCCCATTGAACTCTACAATTCTAATCTGATTTTCTTTCTCCTGACTCCTCCTTCTCTATCTGTAGGACTACTTAACCATGCCCATCAAATCAACCATCCAGGAAGAAAGCCAATCCACAGCTTCAATTTGGATGCTAGGACTTGGTCAAGTTGTGGGACAGGAGATGTAGCCACGCTAATTGTCTTGAAGGCCATGTGAATTCCAGACACCTCTCCTGGCCCTGCCCTTGGCTGGCTTAGGATTCTCTCACCTTCAACACCACCCTGTACATAATCACAGCCACGCAAGAATTTTTATTAATTCAATTGTGAACTATCTGCCATCTGCAAAGACACTACAATTAAAACCTCTCATCTCAACAAGCCCCTTGAACCTCCAGGAGAAATGAACTTAAAAAGTGGAAAATAAATAAAAATATAAGATTCGCAAAGAGATGAACACCCTGTGTTCCAGATCTAATCTCCAACCACACTCATCACTTTGGGTTAGAAAGTGATTGTCACCCAAAAGCCCATGTGTAAAGGCCTGGTCCCAGGAGGCCCTCCTAGGAGGTGCCTTGTGGAAGGTCATTAGGTCACTGGAGACATGCCCCTGAAGCAGATTATGTGGCCGGGCCCTTTTCTGCTACCTGGCCATGAGGCGAGCAGTTTGTTCTGCCACAGGGCCCCTGGCACTGCCACCCAGCAGCTCCACCAAGGGCCTAACAGCAGTGGGTCAAGCCAATCAGGGACGGGAGCCTCTCACAACATAAACGTTTGCTTTTTATAAATTAATTATCTCTCAGGCATTTCACGATTGTAATGCAAACCTAATACACTTATCCGAAAGATCAAACACAAATATGACATTTCCAATTCATTTCTCCTACAACTCGGTGGCATAGCGCAGCGTTAGCCATACCCAGAGACCTCCACTTGAAGGTACTACTTCTGCTCGTTTAAAACCCTGGCTCCCTCCGCCTACCTGATGACAAACCCATTTACAATATCTGCAGTCTCCATCAGTGCGATCTACAGCAGTCACACAACTCGGTTGAGCAACGTCACAGGTTACTGCAGGCAGAGAGCTCTAAATATCTGCTGCTGAATGTAGAAGGACCTAGCGAAGTGCATATCCTAAACCCAGGAAAGAGAAGCATTCTACGAACACTGCTCCACTCGGAATGCTTTGGGAGGGAAACATGAAACAACAGTCCAAGAAATACGAACTTAAAAATGACGGTTCGAGGACCTGTGGGTGCACGGTCCTTCTGTGTACTGGGTCCATCACCCGCCACGGCTCATAGTACCCAAGAATTTTCTATGTTGAAATGTAGGTTTGTGTTTGCACAAGGTACAGCCACATGCCTCCCACCGCCTTAGCCTTCCATAGGAAAGAACTAGAAAACAGGCATCCAGTAAGAGCCAGCTGATCTGCAACTCTGGGCCAAGCAGGCAGGCACAAGAGCACAGTGCCTTTAAGAACAGCTGTCCCTATCGTAAAGTTCAGTGGACACAAAAACAAATGTGAGTAGAGGAATTAGACAGGAAGAAATGAGGATTACCTCACCAGAGCCCCTGTTAGGCAAGGCCAGATGCTCGAACCCTGCATAAGCTGTGCCTAAGAATTCATCCGGGCCGGGGCCATAGAACCTACGCTGCCACCACTCCAGGGGCCAGGACTCCCACCCGCCATCCTTGAACTTCTCTACTTGACCAGAAAATGCCCCTAGGCGGTGTTTTGTTTTGTTTTTCTGGTAGTAGGGATTAAACCCAGAGGTGTTTAATCTACGAGCTTCATCCCCAGCCTGTTATTTTTTGAGACAGGGTCTCGCTAAATTGCTTAGGGCCTCGCTACGTTGCTGAGGCTGGCTTTGAACTTGGAATCCTCCTGCCTCAGCCTCCCGAGCCACTGGTATTACCAGCGTGAGCCACTGCACTCAGTCCTTCGTTCCTAAAATTAAGAAATCTTAATGCTGGCCTATGATCTCTCTCAGTGTTTTAAAAAATAAGAGGCTGGAGCTGTGGCTTGGTGGTTACGGTGCTTGCCTGTCATGCGCAAGTACACGGGTTCAAACCCCAGCACCACGTACGCACCTAAGCGTCAGAGCAACGAAAGCCACTGAAAAACTCAAAAATTGATTTTCTCACTGTCCTTTTCTCTTAAAAGAATAAAACACAAGGAGACCCACCTTACACTTAATAAAAACGCACTGTTAGAAACCCAGCTGGGAAATGACTGATTTAGATCCCCTGTAATGTAGTTATGGCCACTAGCATGAAAGTGGGTTACTCTCAACTGAAATAGAAAATTAAGGAGCAAAACTACAGATAAGACAAAAACAAAGGGGGCAGCAGCATCCGCCTTCCTGAAGGGCGCTTGTCAATCACTGTCACTGGGGCGATGATGGTTCGGCAAAGCCACCCCAGCTCCTGAGCACCGTGAAGAGCAAGCCAGGCTGCACCATGCCATGGCACGTGATCAGAAGGACCTGCAGGATTCGAAGCAGGACCAGAAGTGTCAGCAAAGGCTTCCGAATCTGCCTCTAAAGCAGCCCTGAGAGGGACTCGCATGCTCCCGCTCCCCCAGTTTTTGTTTCCGCTGTAGTTTCCACGTGCAAAAGCACTTGGGAGACTGTAAAGACACGTGGGTGCCTGGACACGGAGCGCCAGGGGAATGCTGAGGTGCCCCAGGGGACACATGCAGCCCTGCCTTCCCCAGGCTGCCCGGGAAGAGGCCCCAGAGTGACAGCCAGCCTCACCTAGTGAGGTCTCCCTCCAGCTCCTCCTGAGCCTGGGGAGGAAGCCGCTTTCCGGTCCTCGCAGGAAATGACTGACTTCCAAATTATGGCTTTCGAGAGCAAAGAGAGGGAATGGACTTAAGCACAGTAAATGTGAAGCACATGGTTTTCTCAGAGGGCTTCTGTCCACCCTGCAAAGCTATTTCACTTATATGAAAGACACAAACCATTAAGACTATGACACAGTGCCCCATAAAGTTCTGTTTATAACCAGAGGCCAGGTCTTTAAATAACGACTCCAAGGGGAACATCATAGTCCCCACTATGGGCAGCAGGATATGAAGGAAAAAAACCCAGCCAACTGAGAAGACCTGGCTGGGAAGCTTGGGCCTGTCACACCATGCGGGCCTGGGGCGTCTATTCCTTAATTATTTATGTTCTTGGTGTTTTGAGTTTTTGCCGGGGTGCTTTCTCTTTATCTGAGCTGTGCAGCAGAACCATCTGGAAGAAAAAAAAGAAAGAAAAAATCCCTCCAACAGGTCTCCATAAGGTTCCTGAGCTGGGAGCACCAGTCCCTCACGATCTGACCCCAGCCTGACACTGTCATTGAAGCTTTGGAAAACCGCGAACCAGACTTCCCATCCTGCATCCTTCCTTTCCCCTTCTTCCTTTCTTATTTTGGGAATTGCAAAATGCTCTCAGGGGGGAATGTGGTCACATCTCCCGCAGAGGGCCTCTGAGTAGAAGGGACAGGAAGCAGGTGGGCAGCACAGCTACCCTGCCCCACCACCCTCCAAGGCCTGTCACAGGCTCCTCTTAAGGAAAGGCACAGATGGGGTTTCTCAGGGCTTCCAGTCCATTTCTGAGCAAGTTGCCACACAGGAGAGAATGCTCTGCAGTCTGCCCCTGTGCCACCAATGCTTCTCGGAGACCTCTGCTGACAGCCTCTGCCCGAGGTGACCACAGTGGCAGTGGCCACATGCACTCAACTATCTTTCCTTAGGTGCCCCCAGCACCACACACACTGATCCCCTCAGCCAGAGTCGGCCCGCAGCCTTTCTTCAGAACTGTGTACGTCCTGGGACAGACAGGGAGAAGGCGGCCAGGACCTCAGGGGACATACTATCCATTCACAGACCAAAGTCACAAACAGGAGAAAAGCAGCCATCTAGGATTTGAAAATACAGCAAGACAGCATCGTAAGTGTCCGTGCACTGTAAGTTGAGAAGATTCAATCAGCCATGTCGCTCCACCAACGGCATGCCACTCTGCACCAACACCGTCGAGTACCTACATGAGAGCGGTTTGATATGACAGGTGGAAGGCGCAGAGGACGCAAGGCTCACTCTCGGCAATGGCCACCGCTTATCCAACGGTTGGTGGGAACCAGACCGTGCCCCGTGGGAAGCACGCTTCATTCCACCTGCTTCCCAAACCCGGTGAGGGGCCACCAGGATTCCTGCTTGGTAGAGGACCGCACACAGTGGCATCAATAATAAAACCACCAGCCCGCGGTCAGCAAGGCCCGACCACAACTGGGGTTTGCACAGAGGCCTGGCGGACTCCAGCGGACTCCAGCGCCCTGGCCGCTCCTGGAAACTGCAGCGTGTCTTCCGTAAGGGGGTGAACTACTGAACCCCCACTCCCCACCACTGCAAAGGAGAGGGCCAGGTAGGAGGCCCAGGCTCAGTCCTCACACCACAGGAACAAAGAGGTAGACAAAACGAGACAGCGGCATAGTAACTGGAAAAGCCCTATGTCGGGTTCTCCACGGAACAGTTCAAGTATTGTGATCCTCAAAACAGAGGCCAAAGAGTGCAAAACCAAAGCTCAGGCAAGTTTCAAACCTGCGCCTGAGCACATGCTCCCCTCAGGGTAAACAGGTCCCCTCGTCTGGAAGGGCACACTCCAGGACCCTGGGGTGCCCAAAACGAGAGGGTGCATCCCTGCTCAACTGTCTTCTCCTGTGCATACACACCCGAGATGAAGTTTAACTCAACAGTAAGTGATTAACAGCAGCTAATAAAAGAGGACAATATTAACCACACTATAACAAAAGTTCTTTAAAACGTATGAACTGTTTTGCACTTAATATTTTCAGACAATTAACTGCAGGTAGCAGAAACCAAGGAAATGAAAACAGTACGGGGCCCACTGCCATCAGCCCTTTTCTTTAGACTCCACTGAGCATACCACGGTATACCTCAGTGCTCTCTCCTCTGCCCGAAATCCTTCACTCCCATGGCCTGGAAGACTCCTATTCAAGCCTCAAAACCATATTCACATCTCACCCACCTGGTTTTCTCCAAACCTCTTTCCTCACTTGAATTAATTCTCCCCTTTGCCTTATTTTTGTATCTCGCACTCCATGAAGCATACATGAAATGTTACATTAAGTCCCCAGGACCTGGCAACATGCCTATCAACTTTGTTGCTCAGTGAATGCTTCTCTGGATAAATAAACCTTAAATCTCACTATGAATGTTAAGAATTTAGACTTTTTTTAAAAGGCTCATGCTTAATTGCTACAGATATAAAAAACGGTATTTGAATGTTTTGAAAAGTGGCTACATGTACTTTTGAAACCTTAATTTCTTCTATTAAGAATCCCCCCAAAAATAAATCAAAGAAACCCTCTTCCCAATTTCAACCTTTATTATCAATTTAGAGTAATCAATACAGTTTATCCCTAGGACAGGAACAGCCAGAGAGAACAACGGAAACGGATAGAAAGTGCAGAAATAACCCTACGGGTAGACAGGCAATGTTCATGGACCATCCAAGAAGCACTCGGGAAAGTGGCGTCTCTTCAACCAACAGTGAAGAAACCAGATCTCCATGTGCCAAGGAACAAGACTGTGCTGCTGGATCACAAAAACCAAATCAAAATGGAAAAAAGGCATCCGTGTAAGACCTGAAAACGTAAAACCCCTAGGAGAAACAAGGAAAGTTCTCCTTGGCCCTGGTCTTGACACTGATCTTTCAAAATCCAAAAGATCAAAAACAACCAAAGAGAAATAAATAAAAGGAACTACATCTAACTAAAAAGCTTCAGCACACCTGGGAAATAATTAACAAAGTGGAAAGACAACTCGAGTGGAGGAAAAAACTAAGCCACATAACTGGTAAGTGGTCAATATCCAAAAGATGTAAGGAACTCACACAACTCAAGAGGGAAAAAATAATTTTAAATAGCAAAGCACCTGAATCAATATTTCTCCAAAGAGATACAAATGGCCAATGGTTACATAAAAACATGGACAACGCACATCAAAACCACAATGAGATTTCCCCACACCTGTTAGGATGGTGGTTTTCAAAAAGAGGTGGAAAGCACTGGTGCTGGGGGGAGCATGGAGAAAGAGCTCTTACAATGAGCCACTATAGGCAACACCACGGCAGGTCCTCCAAAGACAGAACCACTGTGTCGCCCAGCCATCACCCCCGGGCTGTGCAGCCCAAGGAATGGCATTGCTACAGCAGGAGGATGCACCCCACACTCCTTGCAGTCAAGATTCGGACATGATCTTCACAACACAGAAGCCAGCCAGCCAGGTGACATACGACAGACAGAAAAACTCTATGACCTCCAGTCAAACTCACCAGAGTGGAGGCGGCTGGGAGGGTCTGGGGAGCGGGTCGCGGAGAGGTGTTGGCTGACGGGCACAAACTTTGAGTTGTAACGGTATCTCCTCTAGTCTCTGTGGATCTAATGACAGCCCAGTGACAACTAATGAGACTGTGCTAATGGCCTGAACTTTGCCAAGAGTAGGTCTTCAGCACCCTAGCCCCCCTCACTGGTCCCTCAAGGTGGCAAAAGAGGTGCTCATCAACCCGACTGTGATGATCATCACACGGTGCACGGCAGGACTTTGTGTAGCACACCTTCATGTGCACAATTGCTATTTGTCAACTACTCCTTGATAAAGCCAAAATAAAATATAAAGAAACTAACATATTTTAATAAGACACTCTATTATAAACAAGCATATTTATAATTCCATGTGTGCAGGCACCTGGACCAGGAATTCCATATTCAACAGAAGCACTTAGATCATGTCTATCTTGGCTGCAATGAGCATGGGGTGTATCTTCCTTACAAACTCCTTAATACCAAATTTGTAGGTGCGGCTCATTCTTGTACTTCTAGTAAATTCTTTCATATTCACGAAACAGATGCATAAAGAATAATGCCCCTTTTAAAAACATTGCATTCTTTAAATAAAAAAACACCTAAGTGTGGCTTTTTTAATTGCCTTTTCTATGAAATGTGTTTACCTTCAGGAGGTGAAATAAAGGGTGCTCTGTTCAGAAGAAACCTCAGTTCTGAAACGCTGAACTTCTGAACTGCTGTGACCATTTGGTACAGCATGGGTTCCCAGACAGACACGGGGAACTGACCGTTTTACAAGCTCTATTTCCATCAAAAATAACTTGTTCTCCAGGGACCGGTGCCCACACTCATCCATTAGCTCAACAGCAAAGTGCTGCATGGGCGAGGAGCAGCCGTCAGCAGCACGGCCTGGGCGCAGAGCTCGCTCAGCCAACTCTTAGGCGCTCAGACAAGTTAGCTTCTCTGCATCTTATTTTCCTCATTTGTAAAATGGAGTATTGTGCATATCAAATACGCGGCGACGTTAGATCAGAGAAGTCCTCATACGTGAGCGCTGAGCACCGTGCCCAGCATACGCCAAGTCTCAGCAGGAGTAATGTCACATCTGCGACACAGTACACTCAATAAACAGCTTTAGTTACAGGAAGGCACTTGCAGCGCGTACTTAAGCTTGAGCTATCTGAAAGAGCCTCACAATTGTTCCAGAACACAGATAAACCACTGGAAATATAAGAGTGGGGAGGTGGGGCTTCCTAGCAGTGTGGGTGGGCCCCCTCCTCTCCCAGAGAGGAGCCTTGGGCTACGCCCCAAACCCCAGACAGTCCTGGTGCCGAGGACCTGGGTCCAGAAGATGCTGCCTTTGCAAGTCATCTTACAGCTTCACTCTGGGCATCGTGCAGCCGCATTTCCCGATAACAGGAATTCCGTGACACAGATCTTTACAAGCCAATCAGATTTTTTAAGTCCACCAGGGAAAGACAATGATGGGACTAGCCACAAGTGCTCTGAGTTTTTGCTGCCCCATTTTCTTGTCCCCACGCTCTGGGGACTCTCATCATCCACATTGGCCACCGCAATTCTAGTCAAGCTACACAGAAAGCTTTGTTATCAACAGAAATTTTAAGTCACTAAATCATCATTACGGAGTATTAAACAACAAAGAAATGTCTTTCAGGGATGAGCCATGCAAAACCA
>PVKS010024821.1:0-30620 GCA_004027875.1 Aplodontia rufa | reverse complement strand
CACCATCTAGTACATCCCACATCCCAGCCTCTGTGGGAACTGTCCCCACCACCATCTAGTACATCCCACATCCCAGCCTCTGTGGGAACTGTCCCCACTAGCACTGTCTAGAACATCCCACATCCCACCCTCTGTGGGAACTGTCCCCACCACCATCTAGAACATCCCACATCCCATCCCCTGTGGGAATTGTCCCCCCACCATCTAGTACATCTCACATCCCACCCTCTGTGGGAACTGTCCCCACCACCATCTAGAATATCCCACGTCCCATCCCCTGTGGGAACTGTCCCTCCTACCATCTAGAAAATCCCACATCCCATCCCCTGTGGGAACTGTCCACCTAACATCTAGAACATCCCATATCCCACCCTCTGTGGGAACTGCCCACCCCCACACCATCTAGTACATCCCACATCCCAGCCTCTGTGGAAACATCCCTCTCACCATCTAGATCATCCTACATCCCACCCTCTGTGGGAACTGTCTCTCCTACCATCTAGAACATCCCACATCCCACTTGGCTCCCTCTGTCCCACAGTCCAATAGCCTGCCTGGTTCAGACACCTTTGCTGGTGGGTCTTCTCCAATACCCAAGGTCACCATTTCTGGATCCTCTGCCCTGCTGTTGCTGGGCCCTCACTGTAGAATTGAGGTGTATTTAAAGATATTCCTGGACTTAGAAAATACTGGTGTAAAGAAGTTCTAACCCTTGATCACAAACTCCTTTTATTAAGAAAAAGTAACAGACTGATTTTTTCCAGAAACATTGAGAAAACACAAATAGAAAAGACAGATGTATCCTTAATATACAAAAAGTTCTTACAAATCAATAAGATCAACCAGGCCATTGCGTAAAAGACAAATAGGTATTTCAAACGCAAAATACAAATGGCTTAGAATTCTCTAAGCTGTTTGTTCTCACTAGAAGGCAAAGAAATGACATTGGCAGCCATTAGAGACGGAAAATGCTTTACTCTGCGATGTTGGGAATGGTATTCCCCTACAATGCTGGTGGGAATGTAATCACTACCAGCTCTCTGGAGGACAATTTGGCGGAACATAGCTCACCCTCCTGTGGAGCTTGGAGGAACCCCGTCCTAGCAAACCTCCTGGGTGTACAAAAATGTGTGTGTAGGTTAGACATCACAGCAGCATCTGCCACATCCATAAACCAGAAGCTATAAACACAGGTCCTGGTTCATCTCCTACACAGAATTCTGCTCCTGCATTAAAAATCCTGCTTCCAGAAACAACTGAGCATCGGAGGCCAGCAGGATCGTCTAGGGAGGAAGCAGGAGTTGCAGGTGGAACCCAGTGTGATCCTGATTATTCAAAGTGGGAAGTCTGCAGGCTCAGGGTGCAGCGGGGAGCAGGGAGCTGGGGTTGGCCTGCTTCCTCCCAGGCTTTCCCAAGGCTGCAGCACAGTGCCCTGGTGCCTGGCCACCCTCACTGCAGGCAATAGGGGCAGCCGAGATGGACCCCAGGTTTCTGTGTCCTATTACCATTCTCATTATGAGACTCTCCTGCACTTCCTGGGTGTTGCACCTTGAAATGTGTGGCTGCTAGAATCAGTTAAGGAGAAAAGGTCAGGGCTCTTGCTGAGGACCCCTCGTGCAGCCCCGCACAGAGATCCGCCTGCCAAACTTCTAGCCTGGAACCTGGAAGCCCCGCCAGCAGGGACCTGGCCCAGCCACCCTCCCCGCAGGTGCCAAGGGTGTGCCCGCCTCCTGGGGTGGCGGCAGGCAGACCCCTTCCTCATGGAAAACGGGGAATCCACTTCTCATTCGCTGGGGTCCGCCTGCACGCTGGGTACTGCTAGGAGCTGACGGGACATCTGCTGGGTGGCCTTGCAACAGTGGGCCGGCTGCACCCATCTGTGGGGAAAACCAGCCACAGAGAGGCGGGGGCGTGGTGCTGCTCTTGGGGCAGGCTGTGGCGCACCTTCCCCAGGTGGGACAGCGGGGAGGAGTTTTAAAGGGCTGGTTCCTGGGGCTGAGGTCGCAAGGTGATTGTGCCCTCTGGTCATTCCTGCAGAGCCACAGGCTGCTTTAAGAAGTTAATTTTTGAACAAGTGGAAGCTATGACTCGAATTAGATTTGACAATGAATTCAGTGTCCCTTTGGGGGTGGATGGGGGCGAGCAGGGTCGCCGGCCCCTCCCTGCATGGCCCCATCCTGGCGTGGGGCCAGCTCAGCGCCATCCCTTGTGCCACTTGGCCACCCCTGCTCCTGCCCAGAGGGGACCAGTGAGTGGCTCCTTCCACAGAGGTGCAGAGAGGAGCGGGGCGCCCCCCGGACTGCATAGTACCTGCTCATGACTGGGTCCCTCGGTCGCCTCCCAGCACCTGCCAGAGGCGTTGCAGGGAGCTCACGCCCTGGCACTGGAGTGCTGGGCTTTGCAAAAACACATTCTGCGTTCAGACTCCCAAGCCCCCTCTCCCGGGCTCCAGCCCCCCAACCTGCTCAGTCTGGTTGCTCCTCAGAAAGCATGGCTGTGTCTTTGCTTATCCCTGGAGAGATCACCCAGGGCCCAGATCACTCCTGGCATGCAGTAGGTGCATAATACGTAACGCGGAGCCAATCGTTAATAACTGAATGACGCGGGCTCCTCCTGCCTGGCCTCAGGGTGCTGCACGGCCCAGGGGCACAGGGCTCACCATACCCGGGTACAGGCCCCTGGCAGGGGAGGAAACCGAGGCCCCTACTTCCTGTCCCCCGGGCCAGCTGGCCTTGTGGATTCTAGAACTTTCTGCAGCAGCCGGCCGGCCACCAGTCAGGAAGCGGAAGGTGCAGAAATAGAAACGCACAGAGAAGGGAAGCTGGGGGCTGCAGGCCAGGGAGGAAGCTGGGGGCCAGGGAGAGGGCACGGAGGGGGTGGGCCTGGGGTCCCGGGCAGGGCCTCCCCACCCCTCTATCTTCCTGGCGACAGTCAGGCTCAAGGAACTCCCATTTGCTGCTGAGGTGGCCACAGGCCAGGCCCTATGACACTGGACACAGAGGCCTGTGGAAGGAGCATGGCCAAGGGCCAAGGGCCAGGTGTGCGGACCTCACTCACTTTCCAGCAATGCATGAGGCAGACATGGAGGGGAAACTGAGGACCGGGGAGGTGGGCAAGCAGCTGGAGGGTGCCCCAGCCTCCCTGACTCCCACGCCTCCCCTGACTGCTGGGGAAGCCCTAGAGTCCCTGTGAGGTCAGCCCTGGGCAGAAGGGTCACCGCCAGGGCCTCCAGTCCAGCTGTGGCTGGGACTTACTGGGAGGTCGGGTGCCACCAGGTCTTCCTGGTGCCCCAACTTTGGATTCACTTAGGGCAGGCCCCCCCCCACTGTCCCACCAAACTTCCTGTGATCACAGGAAGCAGGAGGACAAAGGGTCCACTCTCTGCCCCACCTACCCCATCCCAGAGCAGCTGAGGCCCACAGGGGAGGCTCTGGGACCATCGACAGGCCTGAGCCCCTCCTGCCTTCTCGGGAGGCCTGGGTGCTCCTTCCGTCCTCCACCCTCATCTCCCTGCCGGCTCCTGGGCCACTGGGTGAGGTATGCCAGGTATGGATGGGTTCCTGTCCTGCCCTTTCCCTTGACTCTGCCTGGCCAGAGCAAGGTGGCTTCACTGGCGGCCGTACCCAGCCACACTCCTCTGCCTCTAGGGCAGGCGGGGGGTAGGCTGGACGCTGACACCCCAGGTCATTGCATCACCTGGGAAGTCAGAGGCGCTGCTTCCAGCACGCAGTCCAGCAGGACCCTGAGGCCCAAGGAGGCTGGCAGTGGCTTCTCCCAGAGAGGGCCCAGTGCCCACCACCTGCCTCGGAAGGGCTGGCATGGGAGGGCAGCCCCTGCCTCCTCCTGCGCTGTGCCTTGGGCCCTCCACAGGGCCACTCCCTGGTGGCAGCAGAGAGGGTCCCTGGAAGGCTCCTTCCCTCGCTTGGAGGAGGATGACAAGAAGAGGGAGCCTGTCAGTCTTCAGAGGCCACTTCTGGGGCTCCAGCCTCCTTCACTGACTCCATGCAGGCCAGGTACTCCCTGAACCTCCAGCTGTGGAGACCCCTGGGCAGCAAGTGGCTGGGGGCCCACTGAGGGCAGCCCAGGACGAGGCTAGCAGGGAGCCTGGCCACCCTTGCCAGGTGGGCTCCAGGAAGCAAGTGCACCTGTCACCCAGGAGTGCGGGTGGAGGCTGAACACAGGCTTTCCAAATTAGGAGCTCAGCCCAGTTGATTCTCCCCAAATTTCTTCCTCACTCTCTGGCTCAGAAATGAAAAAAAACCCAAAACCAAAACCATTACATGTTGTGTCTTTTTTAAATAGCCCACACTTTTCCGCTAATCAAGAAACTTGAGTCTGCGCTTCGGTGTGTGTCATCCTTCCCCTGGATTTATTGTTCTAAAGGAATTCGAGTCAGGCCAGAGGCAGGAAGAGCGCACACAAAGTTCAAAATTAGCATCTCCCCAGACTCTCTTTCAGATTCAAGGACGGAAATGAACTTGTCTTAGAGCCCCTTCTTCCTCCTCAGGATATCGGGGGTTTTATGAGCACAAGGCCCATTTTACAGCCTTGTTTTTCAGTAAGTTAAAAGAGCAGGGGTTGACTTTACCCTGAGAGTCTGGGTTCTGAGTGGACCCCTTCATTGTGCTTCCCAAGGCTTGGCTTCTCCCAGGCGTCCACTGCCCTCACCAACAGATTGGTTGAGGAAGAGGGAAGGAACCAAGCACGTGGCAGGGGACAGACGCCTGTCCTGGTGGGTGGTAATAATGCATGGGGCTTCCTTAACCTTGCATACAGCTGCTTCCTCTGCCCTCTGGCCACTGGCCCCCTCGAAGCCCCGGACAAAAGTGCCTCTCAGTAGTTCCAAAGCTTTCCGCACGTGGGCCCCAAATTGGAAACTTCCTCCCCAGGCTGCAAACTTCAGAAGTGGGATTTATGAGAAGGGCCTCTGGTGACGTCGTGGGTGGCCAGCACCCCCCGGGCACACAGTAGGCCTTTCCCAAAGGGCCGCCTGCATTGCATGTCTGTGCCAATCAAGAGGGCTCCCAAGCCCACCTGTCAGGCAGGAAGGGGGTCTGGCAGCACAGGTGAGGGGGCAGTGTCAGGTAGCAGGAGGGACAGCCAGTGCCAGTCCTGTCACTAAGGGAACAGTGTACGGTGTGGCTTTGGGGACCATGGGTGCACCCCGACCCTGCCACAATTCTGCCAGGAACACACTTGCGTGTCCCTGCTACCTGCCCACTCTCTTCTGCCAGTTGGTTGTGGAGGGCAGGGGACCTTTCTCAGGCTCCAACTGCCCCACCTCCTTGCTGTGACGGGACTGGGGACCATACAGAGTTCCATCACCTCATGCTGCAGCCCTGCCACGTTTGCCCACCAAGCACTTTAAACGTGGCTGGTCCACAGCGAGGGGAGCTGGAGGGACAGAACAGGCCCTGGACTTTGAAGACTTCAGGAGAAATGGGCGTAGAAGGTGACTAGTAATTGTGAGAGTGTTGCTTGTGGTCATATGTTGGATATACAGGGTTCAGTAAAATATGTCATTTAAATGTATTTTATTTGTTCTTTTATCTTCCTAAATGTGTTGGCTAGAAAGGCTGGCACGAGCTTGCTATTGTACACTCTGGTCTATGGGAGCTGGCACCAGGCTGGGGACTTCATCGGTCCCCCGCTCCAGCTCCCTGGATGGGTCCAGCTCTCCCTGGGGCCCGTCTGCTGCAGAAATGACAGGAGAGGAAAGGCTGGCCCACATGAGGCCCCGCAGGTCCCACACTGGGTGCTTCACTCAGCTTATTTTTTTTATAAGTTTTTTTTTTTTTAAAGAGAGGGACAGTGAGAGAGACAGAGAAAGAGAGAAACAACTGTATTTAGTTTTTCACATGGCCTTTGCTGCTCCAACACTCAGTTGCGTACGTGGTGCTGGGGTTTGAACCCGGGTCCTCGTGCTTGCCAGAAAAGCACCGAAACCGCTGAGCCACCGCTCCAGCCCCTCACTCAGCTTATTTAAGATGCAAACAGTCACAGCCAGGCACAGTGAGGAGGCTGCGGCAGGAGGATCTCAAGTTTGAGGCCAGCCTCAGCAGCTTAGCGAGACCCTGTCTCAAAATTTAAAGAAATTTAAAGTACTGGGCTGCATTTCAGTAGTAGAGCACCCCTGAGTTCAGTCCCCACTACCCGGGAAGAAAAAGAAGCAGCAGCTATTATAAGAGGCCTGGATCTTCAGGTGGCCTTGGGGACATCTTGATCTTGACACACCCAGGCGGCCCTTCATGAAAGGCCTGCTCATCCCGTTTCACAGCTGAGGTGACTGAGGCTTCTTCTCCAGCTGAAGCCACAGCGTCTCCCCCAGGCTGTGTGGCCTGAGCTGTTGCCCACCCCAGCCCTGGCCTCCTGCAAGTCCCCCTTCCCAACACGCATAGAGCAGCAGGAACATCTCCCGGGTGGCACCCGCTTCCTGGCTGGCCTCAGGAGGACTGTCCACCCTGTGTCGACTGCATACTTACTTCTGAGCCCCTCCGTGTTGAGGCAGAGTCTGCTCCAAAGAGCTGGCCTCACGCCCGCCCACAGCCCCACACCCTCGCCCCCCACCCTGCACCACGACCTCTTCACCAACACCGTGAGGACACGGTGCCAGGAAGCCCAGTTCAGAGCTCCCCCTTCTATTCAGCCCAAGAAAAGCCCCTCCAGGCTACGGGGCCTCTGGGAGATTACTTTGACCAGGTGCTGTGTGTCCAGGGCAGAACGGCAGGGCTCGTGCTGGTGGCCGTCTGCAGGGTCCACTGGCACACCTGTCCCAGACCCTCTGCTCAGGACCCTTCCTCGTCCACAGAGGAGGCAGACGGGGATCCAGGAGGTGCCAGTGGAAGTCGGCAGCACGTTTCTCCATTAGAGGGAGGACATGGTCACTTCCCAGGCCGCACAGGGCCACCCATATTTAGCAGATCCATGCTTCTGACGCACACTCTGCTCTCAGGAAACGTCCTGGAGATGTGTGTGTCTCCCAGCAGGGATCAGGAGCTCTTGGCAAATCAAGTCACCTTAGACCAAAGATGCAGCAATGAGCCTCCCAGTCTGAGGGCTTCATCCTGCCTCTCTTGCCACCTCCGTGTCCACGGCAGGCTGACCCAGGATGCGCAGAGAAAGCTCCTTTGGGGTGCACAGCGAGCTGTGTCCTGCTGGACCCTCAGCATGTCTGGGCACCTCCCAGAGGTCCCTGTTGATGGGGTTCTTCAGTATGTGCCCCTGAGTCCCACCTCCCAGCTGTCCCCCACTCTGCACAACACCAGCCCAGCCCAAAGCCCCAACAGCCTGAGGGCTCACTAGTCCCTCAGTTCAGACACTGAGACCCAGCGGCCGGGTGCTCAGGATCACCAAGCAGGCAGCCCGGCCCCTCTCTGCGACAGGGAGCCTCTGTCAGGACTCCCCCCAATGGAAAGGGGCCCTGCCCAGCTTGGAGTCACTGAGGGCTTCGGAAACCACATCTCACGTCCCCAGCAACCTCCCTCCCTTGGCCACCAAAACTGGCACCACTTTGAAGACGCTAACCCTGAAGGATGTCCTTTGTCGAAGGGCGAAGCTGGGTTTCTTTTGTGATAACGGATCCACGCGTGTGTGTGTGCTGTGCGTGTGCAGACTCACGCGTGTGGGACGCCTCTGTGCTGACACATGGGGTGATTTGCTGCTAGACGCATGAAATAATCCGCGAGGACCCCAGGGGTCGGCAGCTTGCCATTTCTGGGAAGAAACCCTGGGGCTCGTGGGGCAGGGTGGGACACGGCTTTTGAAAGCTGCGCGTTTGTTTGTCCTTTCTGAATTTTAAACCATGCAAGTGAATTGCTGAAAATTGTTTTCAGTTTTTCCACTCTGAGAAAGTTTTCAAGTGTGTGAAAAGGCCTCAAGCTCTGAGTCCCCGCGCCTGCAGCCTGCATTAGTACGGCCCCCTCTCCGGCCCCTGGCACACCGTGCTGACCCTCAACCCTGCTGCAGCAGTGGGCAGAGGGCACGGACCACGTGGGCAGCCTTGCGGGCCTCTGGGCCTCTGTTCCCAGGCCTCGGCTCCCTGGGGACCTCAGCCCCACAGGCTGCGTGACTCTGACCAGGGTGAAGTGGACCTGCCGAAGGGCCCAAGCCACTGTGGAGCCAGCCCTGGAATCTCAAAAATGTCCTGTGGTCAGGCCCCGGCCTTGCTGGTGACTCAGCAGAAAGGCCCTGCCGCCCGGCAAGCACCAACAAGACCCGTTCTAAAACGAGAGAGCCAGATGCCTGCAGTGGAACGGGATCAGAGCACACACTGTGTGCTCAGTCTCAGCCAGGATGGCTGCCCTGTAGCCGTGGTGACAAGTGGCAGCTGCAATGGGCCACCTGCAGAAGAATGGGACACTGAGCCCAAGGAGACGGCTCTGCCCCAAGGTACAGAGACCCCAGCTGAGGCTCAGGGCACTGCCTGTCACTGCTGTCCTCGTTCACTTGGCCACAGCCCACAGAGCCCCCTGCACGTCAGGGCCAGCAGGCTCCCCCCGAGGGGCCTGGCACTGTCTGCTCCACCTCCTCCACCCGGGCACCCACGTGTCTCCCAGCAGCCCCAACTCTGCTCAGGTGTCCTCTCCTTGAGAGCAGCAGCCAGCCTGGCACCTGCAGCAGCACCCTGATGCCCACCTCATACCTGCCTGTTTCCCTTTCTTTCTGCAGAACACTGGCTGTCGCCTACGTGGACCTGACCTCACCTGGGTTCTGACTGTACCCTTTGGTTCCCGCTCAACCCTGCACTCCAGCCTGCAGCTCCCTAGGGCCCCAGCTACAAGAGCAGGGCCCTTGGTGGTCAGTGTGGTAGACACCTGGCCAGCGGCTGGAGCCACAGATGGAACACAGTGTGACCACCCTTTGCCCTCGAGCAGGTAGGTACCCAAGCTTGAGGTCTCCTTGCAGGGATGCTGGGGAAGGCACCTTTAGAACGGTACTGTGAGGACTGAAGACCACGTGTGGGTGTTGGAGCCACACCAGGACTCCACGACACTCAGCTCACTGCTACTGTCACCATCATTATTACCTCCACCCTGGGTCCACTGGGAGCTTCTGCCTCTTTTCTTATTTACGTGATTTTTGATTGACAGATCATAATTGTACACACTGATGGGGTGTGGTGAGATGTTTTGGTATGAAGAAGCAAGGCAATAATACGTTAATCAGCTTGATTTACTCACCCCACATTTATGCACATAGCAAACAATGTGTGTACCCCACTGGGTACCCGTCTCACTGTGTGCTGGTGGCACTGGGCCAAGACGGAAGACTAAGTGGTCCTCTCTGGAGCGGGCAGCTCTGCTTCTTGCAGCTGTCTTTCTCTATCCTAGAACATTCCTGAGTTCAGGACACAACGTGGTAAGCCCAAGGTGAGTCTCCCCAGGGCCCAAACACCCTGACATCAAGTCCTCACACCTCCTTGGATTGTGGAGATTCATTAACTTGTTTGTATGCAAAATCCTGTTCAAATGCCACAAAACATATGTGGCAGCCTTGTCCACTGTCTTGTCCCAAACTGGAAACAACCCCATGCCTCAGCTGCAGAGGGTACTGTGGCATATCCATTCAGCAGAATACTACCCGGGAAAAGGAAGGAGAGCCCAGTGACTTTCAAGCGCATCAGGCTAAGTGAACAACGCCAGACTCCAGGGCTGCATGCTGAGTCCATTCACATGACATTCCGGAAAGGGCAGGGCCACGGGGGCAGGACAGCACTCAGTGCTTCCCAGATGCTGAGTGGGGGAAGGCTTGACTGCAGAGAGGCAGCAGGAGAAGTTTGGGGACAGTTCCTTATCTTGACCAGAACTCACATAACTACCCTTCCACAAGGCCAATTCTACTCATGCAGCTGTGCCCTAGCCAGAATGTCTAGAAGGCTGCTGTATTTAAACGGCTCACATTCGCCGACACAGGATACATCCCACTGAGCATCTGTCCTAGAAGTTGTGCTCACAAGTGACAGAAGCATTCTCAAGAAAAAGCTGGGTGACCTGGGGCAGGTGACCTGGGGCAGGTAACCAGACGGCCGTACTGTCCGGTCTGAGCACCGGGAGACCCAGGGACCCCAGGGACGTCACCAGGATGTCTCTCCACCATCCCTCTGCGGGTTCTGTGGGGACTTCCCCTTCCGCCAGGTTAGTGAGCCTAGTCCCAGGTCACGCGCCCATTGGGCCAGCTTCGATCACGTGGCCATCCCTGAGCCAATCAGTGTAATTGGAGGGAAGACGTGCTCTCATTGGCTGGGCCTGCTTGTGAGGCTGGCTCTGCCCAGGGCGTGGCCAGCCGGGGGCGTGGTCGGGTGGGGCGTGGTCGGGGGCGTGGTCGGCCAAGGGCAGGGTCAGCTGGTGCAGCCCCGTCTGGTGAGCAGACCCTGGCAGCTCTCCTGCGATCCAGCCATGGTGCTTTTAGCTACAGCAGTTTAACTCCCAATTACCAAAGCAGGGAAGCAACGGAGCTTCCGCCGGTGGGTGAAGGACAGAGCGAGGGTGCTGCAGCCAGACAACGGGATGTTTTGCCCCCATAAAAAGGGAGGCGCTAAGGAGCCCTGAAGTGACACAAGGGAAACTCGCACGCATTGGCCAAGCGGAAGGAGCCCACCTGGGAAGGCTGCATTCTGCAATTCCACCTCCAAGACACTCTGGAAAAGGTCATTCTCCAGAGACGGTGTGAAGATCTTCAGTGGCCAGGGGCGAGCAGGGAGGGAGGGTGACGGCGCGGAGGAACTGTGTTCTAGGTTCCGCGGTGGTGGGAGCAGGACCTGACGCATTTGCCAATCTTACAGAGAGTACACCGTCAGCATGAACCCTAATGTGACCTGGGGATGAGAGCGAGCAATAATGTATCCATAACAGGGGAACCAGGGGAGGACACGGAAATCTCAAACTCTGCACTTTATTTGCAATTTCTCTGCAATCCTAAGACTGTTACCCCCCTGCCCGCAAAAGAAAGATTGTTAATTTAAAAAAGAAAAAAAAAGGAGAAACAAGTGGAAGGGATGCTGGCAAAGTTCGCTGCAAGTGCTGAGTGAAACAACAGCAAGTTACCATGTGTGGAGGTGCCTGCGGGTGCGCACTGCGAAGGTGGAGACGGAAAATGAATGAGAGGGTGAATGACCAACATCCGCGTCATCAGCCCTCACCCAGGGCAGCCCCTAGTGACTGCCGCTGGCTGGGAACACGGGAACACGTGAAGGTCAGAGAAAGTGTGCTACTTTTCGCAATGAACTGAAACAAAAACTTTTAAGTCCCTGTGCACCAAGGTGAACCTGGGCATGCTTGGGTTTGGGGCTTGCACAGAGGAGGAGCAGCCAGGGGAGAGGCAAGAGAAGGAAGTTTCTTTTCCGCTTTCACTGGAAAGAAGTCCCCAGGTTCCGCTTTTAGAGAAACCACTTCCTGAGGCTGGGTGCTGATCGCAGCCGCTGCCAGGAGGAACAGCAGCCTGGCCCTGTGGGGCTCAGCTGGGCTCCCAAGGGGCTGGGCACGCACTCTCACCAAGGTCCTTCTCTGGTTTGCACAGGGACCCCATCACAGGAAGCAGCCCACACTGGCTATTCTGGGATGCACAGGGGTCACGCACCCAACACCCAGCAAAATAAACCCCCAAGCAGAAGGTCAGAGCTTGAAACCGCAATACAAGAGGAAGAAGAGTGACTGACACCCCAAGGCCAAGAGTGGCCGGGACCCTCTGGAACGCAGGCAGCCCGAGGTGTGGATGTGAGACTGTGGACCCTCACCGGCCCTGGGGCTCACCACTCCCACCTGGGAAGCAGCAAGAACGCCTCAGCTCATGTCAGCTGTGGTGGACCACAGTGCGTCCACCAAGCTCATAGTGCAACCTCCAGTCACAGAAAGTGTCTCTGTCTTTGGAGAAAGAGTCGTATGGACACGTTGAAGGTCAAACTAGACCACTGAGAACAGCCCCAAATCAGTACAACTGGGGTCCCTGTGAAAAGGGTGAATTTGGACCCAGAGACAGAGGCACACATGGGGGGACACTGTGAACACAGAGGCCACCACTGCCCAGCCTGGGAAAGAGGCCTGGGACACATCCTTCCCTTGTGGCCTACTCTTGATTGTGAATCTCCCCTTTTCAGGACTGTGAGACAGTAACTTTATATTGTTCAAACCCTGGTCTGTGGCACTTTGGGACAGCAGCCCCTGGAAAATCATTACAGGATCCAGAACAGAGCAGACTAGTGGCTTGCTGAAAGTCACACAGCACATGCGGAGGGCAGAGTTGGCCTTTAACTCACCGCTCCAAGCCCGAGGATTCCAATGGTGAGGGAAACCCTTCCTGTACACGTAGAAGTAGACTGTCCTGGCTTTGTATGCATGACTTAGCCTTCCCGGCCTCAGTTTACCAAGCCATCAAAGAATGTGATAACACCCCCTGCCTGATAACCTTCTTTAAGGATGAAACGCGGTCATGGGTGTGGGCACCTGGAAGGTCACCAAGTGCTGACCACTGTGCTCAGACCTCATGTCAGCCAGGTATTGTGACCACCAACTTACAGATGGGGACCCAGAAGGTCAGGGCAGTGGCAAAGATGTCACAGCCAGGAACTCCACGCCGACACACTTGGGTGCTGCTGCTGTACTGGGAAGGGATGGCGCAGTGGAGGAGCAGGAGGAGACGGTGCCCACAAAGGACAGAGTGCACCTGCCCAGGTACCTGGCTCCCAGAGGAGTGGGCTGGGCCACTCTGCCCTCGGGGACAGACAGATGCAGCCCTCCGCATTCACTCAGGTGGGCACAGCACGGGTTCCAGGGAAGTTCTTCAGCAGTGATGCAGATGTGGGCTCTGGGGGGGGGGAGGGTGACAGCACCATGGGAGATGCCAAGGCCCCTGCTCCCTCTTCCCTGCTTCCCCATCTGCGCACCCCACGAAGCTGGGCTGGTCACCCCTCAGGGTCAGGATCCAGGCCCAGCCAAGGAGAGGAGGCCGGTGACAGCCTGGGATGCTCCTAACATCCCTGTGCCAGGTGTGACCCCGTGGAGCTGTGAATGTGTGGGGTGTCACTGCAGACAGGTTGTATTCCCTGGCAAAGTTGGAGGTCTCTGCAGGTGTAACTGAAGTCCCTCCCTGGGTGACTTTGAGTTAACCAAGGGGTCAGGAGTTTGGGGCTGAGATAACCAGGTGGTCTAGAAGCCAGAGTCCCCTCCCCAGTTGGCCTTGGAGGTGCCAAAATGTCCTAGAGCTGTACTGAAATTCTTTGCAACCACGAGGGCTGGGGAGATGGTCCCAAGCCTCAGATGGGACCCGGCCTGGCCAACACCTCAGTTGCAGCGTCCAGAGAAATGGATGCTGTCCCTGTGCCCACCTGAACCTGGCCGGGTGAACGACGACCGTGCACATGGGCGGTACAGGCACCCTCCGCGCTCACAGCTTCCGCCCAGTCAACCATCATGGATCAGCGGTGTTTTTGCAGATCTGCATCTGTGCTGAACGCTGCCCATTTCTCCCTGCCACTGTTCCCTGAGCAGCAAAGCGCGCCGATTACAGGGCACTCACGCAGCAGGAGGTGTTGTAAGTCACCTAGAGACTCCTCGTCCGCGGGGAGGACGTGTGAGGTCGTATTCAAGGGCAGCGCCTTTCTGGAGGGACAGTGCGCATGCGCGTGCGAGAGAGAGAGAGAGAGAGAGAGAGAGAGAATCAATGTTATTTAGTTTTTCACGTGGCTTCCATTGCTCAAACACTTCGCTGTGAACATGGTGCTGGGGTTCAAACCCACGTCCTCATGCCTGCCATAACCCCTGAGCCACCGCTGCAGCCCCAAGGACAGCACCTTCTTACGTAAGGACGGGAGCAGCGTGCATCTGTGGACCTGCTTGGTCCTGGAGCCCAGCCCCACACCAAGGTCCAGCAATTCCTTAGACACTCACGGAGCCAGCAGGCCAGGTTCCCCGAACAGGTGCAGCCTGCAGGAGAGAAGCCCACAGCCTAGCGGAGAGATGCCACGTCACCACTTGCCCGTCCCCTCTCCCCTAGCCCGCTGTGCTGAGCATCCATAGGTGAGGGACTCGAGCTCCTGAGTGGACCAGTGTGCTCCCCAGGAGGGCGGGCGGGGGGAGCCACGGGGACCACACAGGAACCTCTGAGACCACCGACAGCTGCATGCAGAGTGGGGCTCTCAGAAACGCCAGGGTCACCCCTCTTTGGCTGATGACCCTGGACTGGTGGAACTGGCTACCAGGCAGGACACAGGGGCCTGCAGCGACCCAGCTGCCCCTGTCCACTTGCATCTGTGATCAGGGCATACCTGGACTCCTTCCCAGGCTCTGGACTCTTCCGAAGTCCCTGTCCCTCCACAGTTCTGCCTCTCTGTCCTGTCAGACTGCCCCTGCGTGACTGGTCAAATGAGTGACCGAGGCCTTGTATTCTGTCCCAGACCATCCAAGGGACCGCCCGCCCACGCCACTTGGACAGCTGTGTGGCCAGGAGGTAGTGCCCTGGGCTCCCCCGCATTTAAACATGACCCCTGACCCTGCCTGTGACACCCAACATACAGGGCCCTCAGGGGACATGGCTGTCCCAGGCCTTCCTGTCACCTGGTCCTCCCTGCTTGTGGGGCTGACACAGGCTCTGCAGGGGAGCTGAGTGGCAGGACCCCCATGATGGGAGTGGAGGGTCCTGGGGCCTGGCCCCTCACCACCCCCTCTGTTAAGCCCCTTGGTGCTTGGCTGGGAACTCCTGGGTGATGTCACACGGGTCTTGGTGATGTCACACAAGTCTTGGTGAAGCAGCCTCATTCAGGAGAAACTGAGGCTCAGACTGAGGCGGCACTTGCATGAGGGGACACTGAGGAAAAGCGGGAGTGGCCAGGCCAGAACTCGGCCTTTGCGTCCCTGTTCCCTCTCAATGGGCACTTGGTTCCATGGTGCTTGAAGCTCTGTGAGGCTGTGTGCTGGTCCCCCTGGTGGTACCAGGTGGTGGATGGTGGAGTCTCCCAGGACGCGTGCGCTTAGCTCCTGAGCCACCTGCAGAAGCTCCCCAAAGGGGCCTCACTGTTAGAGACTGCTTGCAGCCTGGGGTTCTGGCCTCCCCGGCCTCCTCACCTCCCCAGCCTCCTCAGCCTCCCTGGCCTCCCCGCCTCCCCAGAAGTGGGCACGCTCGGTTGCTCTGGTTCTGGATGTGCTCAGGGACCTGCTTCACTGGGGACCCAGAAGTGAAGCACAGCCCAGTGCTCACTGGTGCCCTGGCCCGTTCCTTTGCGTCTGGGCCTCATGCTGTGGAGTTCCCTCACCCTGCCTCTTCCTCCCCAGCGCTTTTCCTGGCGAGAAGCCAGAGTGGATCTTCTCTGGGTCTCAGTGTGGTGCAGGCCTCTCACTCACATTCCCGCGGCATCCAGGCCTCTCCTTTTCTGACCCCTTGGAAGTCCTCTACACCAGAATAAAACATTGAGAGATGGGCATAGTACAGAGTCCAGCACATAGTAGGTGGTCAGTGAATGAGTGAGTGAGCAGATGGACAAAGAAGAGAGAGATGGAAAGCAAGCAGGGTCAGTGACACTGACCCGGGGGCCTTCCACCTCCACGCTGTGGCGTGGGCCAGTCAGCGGACCTCGTCACACCTCTGCTTCTCGTTGGTAGAACACAAGAGTGCCGCTTGGCCCTGGCACACTCCTGTCCATGCTGTCTTTCGACGGGATGTGCATCCTTTGGACCCGATACTCTTGGGTCCGGCTCAGCCCTGTACCTGGCTCAGCCTCTGGCTCACAGCAGCTGCTCCTGAAGTTTGCTGTTGAAGTGATAACCACCCCAGAGGCTGCAGCGGGAGTGACCCCATGTGTCCCGCTGTCCTGCCCAGCTCCGTCTCCCCACCACTTCTCTGCCAACCTCGGGCGCCCACGGGCTGGAGGCCGCTGTGGCTGGAAGCTGCTCTTGACAGCCTTGAGAAAGAAGGAGGGGCTGGGTAAGGACATGACCCAAGGCCCCTGAGCTGCCGGTGGCTGTGGGGGGCCAGCTCCGTGCTCACTGTTCATGGCTGGGAAAATTGTGCAGGCCCCCGAGGGGCCCTCACTTTCTGGCCATGTGACCTCTACTGGATGGTGTCCCTGGGGAAGGCCACATGCTACTGAGCCAGCCTCCAGGAGAGATGAGGCCTGCTTTCTCCTCCAGGGAGCAAGCAGGGCTCCATCCTAGGCTTGGGAGGAAGTGGCTCCTCCCTGTGTGTCGCTGGAGGGCTCTGGTGTCCACCCCTTCAGGTGGCTGTCACCATGCCTGGCATCTGCATGCTATGCCAGCCTTCCCCACTCCGCACCAGGCTTGATCTGAGAGCAGAACCCTCAGCAGAGCTCCCAAGAGAGGACAGGAGGACAGGCAGTCTCTGGATGGAGCTGGTGGAGGGGATGGCCCTGCATCTGCTAGGACAGGGAAGGGGAAGGAGGGGGCTGAGAAAGGCCTGGAGAAGAACTCAGAACTCAGCGTGGCCACAACGTGTGTCACATGTCGGGAGACCCCAAAGGAGCTATGGAGTGCACAGCCGGATACGCGGGTCCAGAGTTCAGAGGAGAGGTCAGGGCTGCAGAGACGGATTTGGAAATCATCAGCTTCAGGATATTTCGATCCATGGGAACTGATGAGATCAGCCGGGGAGAAGGGCGGAGAGAAAACAAGGAGCCCCCAGATCCCACGAGACAGGGAGCCCTTGAGGGTGGGGACCCTGGTGTTTCAGGCACCACTGCCCCCTCAGCCCTACAATAGTGTTACAGGGCTGGGTTCTTCCAGGAAACTGAGGCAGCACAAAGACCCTCACTCAGATCCCAAGGAGGGAACCTGCTCTCTCCCTTGAGAGTGTATCCTTTCCCATCCCTTCTAATGAACTGAAGTCTTTCTGATGTGACAGTACAAATTGGGGTTTGAATCAGGGGTCCTTGCGCTGCCTCAGTTTCCTGGAAGTCCCCAGTCCTGTAACAATAGCACCCTCCAAATCCTGCCACCTGTAGGAGGGCACAGGGTCTGCAGGGGAGCAGGGACTGGGAACAGAGGGGTGCAGGGCCAAGAGGCTGGAGACGAGGAGCCTCCTGCATGAGCCCCAGGCCTGGACCTGTTCTGGAGCAGTCATCAGGGAGGAGCAGGCACCAGGACCAGCAGAGGAGGCTGCTGGGGGAACGCGGAGGCCGTGAGCCTGGGTACGGGGTCTGAGGAGCAGGACAGGAAGTCCTTGGGAAGGAGAGCGGGTGGGCTGGGTCTGAGGACCAGGGAGGCCAGGCCAGGCCACAACGCCCCCCCCCCAACTCCCACTTGACAACTGGGTATACTGAGGCTTGCAAGTGGGGCCACCAGAGACCTTCCCAGGTCTGCCTTCAGCCTTGAGTCTCAGCCAGTGGCCTGGGATCTGGGAGGAGCGGCCCTGCGCTGGAGCTGCTGCTGTGGGAAGCTCACTGGCCCTCTCTGAGCCCTGCTGCCTTCCAGTCTGCATGAAGGAGCCTCCCAGGAGGGAGCGCTCAGCACCCAGCCTGCCCACTCCCTGCAACAGTCGCCCATCCTCCTGGGCCAGACGTTAGGAGTCTGAGCCGCAGCCCGGGGTCACTGGGTCAGAGGCCCTCCACTGGCTGGGGTGGGCAGAGGGCGGGTCTGTCCAGGGACGTGCATTCCTGGGGGTTCCTTTCCCTTTTGTGTTCCTCCCTTTCTTCTTCTGCGGCTCTCTTCCTCTCAGCCTCCAAATTAGCGCCCAGAGCCAGGTTTGGAGGCACACAGCAACTCTAATTTGATCCTCTGCATCCGCAGGGGAAGAGACAAGGCCTTTGTCCCCCAGGCAGCTCTGTGCCTGCTCCTGCTCAGACGTCTTCAAAGGGCCCCAAATTCTTCGCAAGCCTCTTTTACATAATCCTCTGGAATCTACCAGACAAAGGCGGCTTGGAAGTGAATTTGGGAAGCAGGTAGGAAGAAGGAGGGTGAAGAGAAGCTGCAGTTCCGGATGGGTGTTCTTGTCCCCAGTGTCAGCCCACCCTTGCCCCCCTCCCCAGGCTCTGAAGTGAAGCCTCTGTGAGAACCCATGTCCTGCCTTCCACCCTCCCTGCCTCCCTGCCTCCCTGCCGCTGCACTTGCTAGCTGGGGGCTGTCCAGTGCTGGGAAGTGGCTGCCTGGCTTGGCAGGAAAAGGGCCACCTGCTGATCAGGGGCTCTGGCAGTGTCATTGTGGCCAGGCCTTCCCCGGGGAGCTTTCCCAACCCTGGCCACCCACAGGCAGGTGACACACCCCTGGCCTCAAGAACCTGCAGCTGGTTCCTCTTCCAGCCTGTACACTATGATGGACAGAGGGTGGGACAAAGCCCCTGTCCTTGTGGGGCTTACCGTCTAGTGGAGGAGACCGGGGAGCAGGGGGCCGCAAGCTTGTAGATGGGGCAGGGCGCTAAGGGACAGCCTGCAGGGCACTCTGTGGACGGAGTGGCACCCCTTCATCCTGATGGTGAAGGCTGAACCCCCAGGACCTCAGAATGTGACCCTGTGGAGACAGGGTTTTTGTGGAGTTAAGACAAGGCCACCAAGCAGGCCCTAATCTACTGTGACTGATGCGCACGGAGGGAAGGGATGCAGGCCACGGGTGAACGGGTGAGGGCCCTGGACCAGCCCTTCCCTGGTGGCATGGTGTGGAAGGGCTGCACCCTGTGAATGCTTCACTTTGGATCTCCGGCCCCCAGCCCTGCGGGACACACATCTCTGCTGTGTAAGGTCCTAAGCCTGGTTCAGCAGCCCTGGCAAGTCAACAAGAAGGAAGAGAGTGATGGGGTTAGGTGGCAGTCTGGGTGGTCTGGGACACCTCCCACGGGGGGGCCTAAGTGGTCAGAAGAGGGCACAGGGAAGCAGGGGGCTCCTGGCTGGAGCAGAGCCCCCAACTAGACAGGAGGCTAGACAGTGGGCAAGGGCAGAGCAGGGAGGCAGGCGGCGGCAGGTGGGCGGGGGCCCCAGGCCAGCCCGAGCCAGATGGCTGTGGGAACTGCCCCAGGCCCCCACACAACGCACTAGGACCTTCCTCAGCCCTCAGCGTCCAGCACGGGGCTTGGTGCGGGGCCGGCACGGGGCAGGAGCCAGCATCAAGCCAGCGGGTGCGAGCCCTGTATCCTGCACAAGAGGCTCAGCATTGCCCGTGTGCTGCCCGCTCCTCCGGCGTCCTGGACGTGCCCTGCAGCCTGGAGCAGCACAGGGGTCCCTGGTTGCCCCCATGGAGTCTCTCTCAGGGCTTCCAGGCGGGAACCAAGACCAACCTGAAGGCGGCAAGGTGCGTCCAGGGCCTCTCAGGGCCAGCATGGTACTCTGGCCGTGTGTTTGAGTGACAGGTCACCCTTTGTGTCCCCGCATGCTGGTGTGGGAGGTGGGGGCTCAAGCTCAAAGCTTGGAGCCTAAGAGCTGGAGCTTTGCCCCTGGCCAAGGTCTCTGAAGGCCGCAGCCTGGGAAGGGGCCAGAGGCCTTCACTCAGGGCCTCCGCAGTCCAGCAACAGCTAATGAGATGGGTTTTCTCGTCCCTTTTCACAGACGGAAGAAGAAAGAGCAACCCAGGCTCCAAGAGGAGAGCAACCTGCCCGCGAGTGGGAGCCATGCCTCCGGATCCCATGGCTGACTCTCTCCCTCCAGGGGCTCCGCAGGCAGGAGCAGCCCTCCAAGCCTCCCTTGGCGGCCTTCTTACTTTGTGGGGTGACCCAAGCCCTTTGCCTCTCCCGGGCTCTGCCATCTCGTCCCGTGGGCCCAGCCTGCAGCCTCCTTCCAGACACGGGTTTCTTTCCCTCCTGTGGGGCTGCGATCTTCTCTGCTGGGCTCTTGTGCCCATCCACAGTCTGACGTGCTCAGGGCTCAAACCCTCAACAGCCCAGCCCAGCACGGGGGACCCAGATCCCCAACTGTCCCAGCCACCGTCAAACACAGACTGACCGAGCTCTTTCCTAGGGCTCCGCAGCCTACGTTAGAACCTCGGGGAGCTCCATGTTCCAGGGGGAAAGTGAGGCTCTCAGAGGTGAGGCCATTCAGGACTGCACCCTACAGGCCAGTGCCCAGCCGACTGGACTCTGGGGACAGAGGCCTCCCCTGCCTTGGGGCAGACCCCAGCCTCACAGGGAGCACAGTGCTACTGAGGGTGGGCTCACACCCAGACGGCTTGCCAGGGGCCTCCTCCCAGCCCACGGGGCCCACAGGTGTGGGCAGATGGCGTCCCTGCTGCAGACCCCGCCCCAGCCAGGCTCATTATGTTTGCCCTTCCCTCGGCCCCTCAGCACTGCCCAGTTCCCAGGCTGTGGCATTCACTGTTAATTAACCAGGGGAAGAAAGCCCCAGACCAGGAGCTGGTGAGGGGCCTGTGCCTCCCAGGCTCCCATTCAAAGCGCCTGACCGCCCAAGCCCTGCTTCGAGAGGGAGGGGGCCTTTGAGAGTCAGGAGAAGAGTGGGCGAGTCAGAGACAGATGGACAGAGACAGAGGACACACAGAGCCCTCCAGCCAGATCCTCTGTTTCAGTTTTGAGTCCCCTGGAGAAGGGAGGGCTTCGGATATGTCAGGGTTTTTATTGAACAATCCCCCAAGCCCTCTGGAGAACTGTGGGTGCTTCCCCATGCCCCAAATGTCAGGGCCTTTGCTGATGGATGTCTGCTTCCCTCAACTGTTCCAGCAAGACGGGCGGGCAGTGACACAGGGGCACCAGGCCTTGCCACCAGAACGACCCCAGAGGTGGACCTGCGTTGGAGGGGGGCTGCACCCTTCCTGTGGGCTCCCGCATTCCTCTGCACATGTAGTTAAGATCTGGATCCTGCACTGGGGTGGGCCCTAAATCCAGCCACGGGCGTCCTTCTAAGGAGAGGGGTGCATTATGAGAGACTGGGGCTCAACAAGCCATCCCGTGGACCTGGGTGCGCCCTGCTCCTCTCCCTCCCAGAGAGACAGAAAAAGAACAAAACCAGGAGATGCCGAAGGTGCAGCCAGAGAGGGAGGTTGTGCCTCCCAGTCTCCGAGGGCCCCACCATGCTCACAGCTTGACCTTGGCTCTGCCCCACCCCCTCAGACTGCAGCTTCCATGGTAGTCAATCCAGTGAGTGGCAGAGTGCCTGGCAGCTCAGGTCACCATGCGACCTCGTGTTCCCCTCCTGATGCACGGTGATGGCATCCGTCACTGGGAGTCTCAGCAGCTTCCAGGGCATGGCTGGGTGGTGCACCCAACAGTTTACACAGATAAAGTGTGGAGCCCAAGGCTGGGGCCTGGTCCGTATGCTGGCCAGGGTGCAGGCTGGGCTGTCGTGACTAGGGGCTCCAAATACAGCAGCTTACACCTTTCCCATGGAGCCCAGGCAGGCTGCCCAGGGCTAGTCCAGTGGCATGATCCTGGGGACCGAGGCCCCAACCCTTGTCCACAAAGTCCAAGCTGACCCCACATGCACCCCAGCCTACGTACGCCGGAGCGGGGGGAAGAGGGTGCTGCGCAGAGGCAGCACACGCCCGTGACTCCATGCAGACAGCACAGCTTCATCCGAAGCGGCCAGCGACTCACGTGGAAGGCTGGGGAAGGAAGCCACAGCCCAGCAGCGTGGCCCAAACTTCTCTCTGGGCAGAGTGCGGGCTCGCAGTCCTGGGAGAGCAGGAAGTGGTGTCTGCAACCACAGGACACCCGGGGCTGGGCCATCTATAAAGCAGAGAGGCTGGTTTGGCTCGTGGTTGGAGGCTGAGATGTCTAAGAGTGAGGTGAGGGCATCTGCTGGGCATCGTTACGAGGGCCCTGCGTGGCCAGCAGGGCAGGGCAAGGTGCCACAAGAGCTCCCTCTCATAACAAAGCCACTCCCCTGGTCACCCGTCGAGCCACAGACCCCAGAAGGGATTCATCTGTTCGCTAGTGTGGGCAGAGATCTGGTGACCCAGTCGTCTCCCCATGGTCCCCTCTCTGAACACAGCTGCAGTGGGGACCAAGTTTCCAATGCACTGAAGCACCGGGGACACCCTTAGCCCACAGCCAATTATTTCCATGGAAACACTAAGACGTGAGTTTCCTTTACTTCATCCCCTAAGCGCTGCCCACTACCACGATGACACTGCGACTGTCACAGAGGACGGAACCCATGCTATGGAGCTTGCATTCCACCTGTCTATGTTTTCATTCCTTTTATTTTTGGCTTGTTTGATTTTTGTTCTTCAGTTCCAGGGACTGAACCCAGGGTCACTCTACCTCGGAGCTACATCCCTAGGCTTTTAAACATTTTATTTTGAGACAGGGTCTCATTAAATTGCCCGGGCTGGCCTTACACTTGCAGTCCTCGGGCCTTAGCCCTCCCAGCCGCTGTGCCCGGCCTGTTTTCATTTCTAATGCAGTGAATATGAACAGAAACCCGCACCAACAAAATGTCATTAGGGTCCTCAATTTTTTTTTTTTTTTTTGCTTGTTTTAAGAGAGGGACAGTGAGAGAAAGAGAGAGAGAGAGAATCAGTTTCATGTAGTTTTTCATGTGACCTTCGTTGCTCTGACACTTCATTGTGTACGTGGTGCTGGGGTTTGAACCTGTGTCCTTGCGCACGCCCGGCAAGGGCCATAACCCCTGAGCCACCGCTCCAGTCCAGAGTCCTCAATTTTAAGATGCAAACAGATGCCAAGCAGAAAAGTAAAAGATTTTGCCAGGCCCAGCATCACTGCCCTCCCAGCCTTGCCCAATGGCCTGGGAGACCAGAGCCTGGCCTTTAGCAGCTGGAGCAGGGGCGCTTCTCCGTGGTTCTAGTCCTTTTCGCTGCGGCCAAGACTCAGCGTGAACCTGGTGCTCAGGGCATCTACCTACATCTGCTGCTGCAGCCTGGCAGAGTCCCTGTGGCCCTGCCAGGCTGCATGAGGTGAGCTTGCTGAGCTACAGCCAGTCCTGTGCTTGCCGCTCCCAGACTGTGAGCCCCTTTCCAGGTCACTGTGAGCCCCTTTGCAGGTCGCTCTGAGGCTCAGGCTGCTCATCTTTCATGTGGGGCAATACCCTGGGGTCTTTCAGTAGGAGAAGCCAGGAGTCCCAGGAACAGCCTGTAGTCCTAAGGCAGAAGGTCCTCAAAGGGACAGCCCCAGGCACGCACAGGGTTGGTAGATTAGCAGAGAAGTCCCCGACAGCTGGGAGTCAGTTCTCCAGCATGCACCAACTTCCTGGACTCCCAGGGCGTTGAGACATCGCCTGGCACTGGCCTTGAAGGCCTTCCCCACCCTGGACTTGACTCCCTTGCAGGAGAGCTTTTGGACCAGCTTTCGGATTCTGAATTCTGTTGAGTCTGAGTTTCCTGAGCTGGGGTCTCCGGTGAAAGCAGGCCCCTCTGTGTCAGCCACACAATCGCTTCATCTGGCGAGGGGAGACCGGAAGCCATCAGGTTAACCACACTCTCCCCAACAGCCTCTGTAAACAAATGCCTGCTTTATAACATCAGCAAACATGTTTTCCTATTTAACAGGATATGCGACCCAATGGCTGGGTTCCTCCACTGGGGCCGCAACCCTCACATGCACGTGGCATAGGAAACCGGGCCAAGGACAGACCCAGGGGGTGACCAAGCCCTCTGGTTTGCAGTTCTTAGCACGCACGTATCTGGAGCATGCACCGGCCAGAACTGCCCAGCTCCATCCCCAGCAGCTGCCTTGCTCATCCTGGAGGGCTGCAGTTGGGTCCTAGGAATGGGGCCCCATCTGGGACACGGGCAAGAAATGCGCCTGTAACCACGCACGCCCTTTCCCGGCACAAGATCTTGAGTGTTAACCCTGGCAACCACAGGGAAGCCCCGGGGGCCATGGTCAAAAGCTGCAGCCAAGCCTTAGAATGACACAACTGCACCAGAACCCAGTGTAGGGAATTAAAATAAAAGAAAGTTCCCCCCCTCCGCCAGGGACGGGGCGGCCGGGGCTGCGCAGTTCGCGTTCACTGCTCGGAGCCAGCCCCACGCGGAGACGGGCGGCCGCGGCCGCTGATTGGGCCTGGCGGCCCGGGTTCAGCCAATCCGCGGCCTGGGAAGCCGGGCGATTCAGGAAAGCGCCGCGAGGCAGCGCGGGGGCGGAGCGCGCCTGCCAGCCCCGCGCCCGCGCCCCGCAGTCGGGCCACCGCCTTCCGGCCCGCGGGGAGGACCCGGCCGGAGGCTGCGGATGGCCCGGCTCTCTGGAAGGCCTCCTGGGCGGGGCCTGGCAGCCGGAGGCGCCTCCTGCAGTCAGCTGTGGCCATGAAGTCATTTTGGACTGATTGAAATCATGTGTTTCCAGCTCCCTGACAAATTCGTTGAGCTCCCTCGAGGCTGGGCCTCTCGCTGCCCAGTGCAGCCCTTGGCCGTGCCGCGCCCACGCGGCTGCATCTTCTTGCATTTGCCCGGGCTCGCATTTGTGTGGATGGATGGGCAGGGTGTGGCCGTGGCCCCAGCGGCAGGCTTCGGAAATGTCTGTTGGCTGGGCGCTGGCCTCTGAACTCTGACCCTGGGGTCTTCAGATTCCTGGGGTCTCAGACAGCAACATGGCCAAGGGGACCCCAAATCCTACACTCTGCTCTCTGGGCAAGTGGCCCGGTGGTGTGCCAGCCTCATGACACAGCAAGTGACAAACACTTGCACAGAGCCTAGGTCCAGTTTTGTCTGGGGACTGGCTCCTTATCTGCAGGAGGGGAGAGGTCTGCGTTTGCAGGATGGGTGGGGCGATGCTGGCCAAGGCCACCGTGGCCTCTTCTCTGAGCCTCAGTGTCCTCTAAAGTGGGCATAAGAGCATAGCCCTGGGTCACTGTGAGTGTCCCCTAGAATAACCAATGTGGAGCCCCACACCAGGACCACCACATGGTGAGAATTTAGTCACCAGTCTTGGTGGTCCATGATGTCACAGCAGTGGCAGAGGACTGAAGGGGGGGTTGAGTTCCAGGAGCATGACACACATCAGGGGCTCAGGAACCTTAGGGACCTGCTTCTCAGTCACCACCCTCTGAAGTCTCTGAAGCCACCGGAAGCAAAAGTGCCAGGGGACTTTTCTCAATGGAAAGATTTCTTTGCAAGTGTTTGGCCACCCCTACTGGGCGGCTGATAACCAGGCTTGGCCTCTTGACTTCCAAGGGTGTTACATAAGCCTAAGAGGTTGATTTTTTTTTTTTTTTAAAGTATGGCAGCAGGGTGGCCCTGCAGCTGTTCAAACTTTCATTCAGGGCCACTGTCCCAAGCCCTGAGTACTCCCGCTCTCGGGCCTGTCGGAGCCGTGCTGGGGAATGCATGGCATGTGCTCCAGGAGAGGTGCCCAGGAGGCCAGGCGGGGAGGGCAGGTCCCTCCACAGGCCTTTCCACACAACCGGCACCCTCCAGGCACAATCTCAGGTTCCCTGGCAGCCACTGTGTTCGGGGTGGGCTGAGAAGGCCGTCCCCACCCCTGCACCCATCACAGTGTGCTCTGCAGCACCCACATGGGGAGGGGGGGTGCACGGAGGATGGGGAAGGGGAGATGGGTGGGGCGGTGCCCTCACCCCCATGGCTGGTTTTGCCACGGTCTCATGAGCCTGGGAGGGGGTTGCTGGGTTCAGACAAAGGAAGCTAGAAACCACCACTTCCCATTTCCACTCTGCGCCGAACGGGCCTCTCTTTCTGGGTTTTCTTAATGCAGAGGTGTTGAGGATAGAAAGGCCCCAGGGTTTCCCAGTCTGCCTGCATTCTGACTTTGGCAATGCCGAGAAAACTTAAAAATACTCAGTGACCCATTTTCCTGTGGGTCAGAGGAACAGAGAAGCCATAAGTCATTTCCAGACTGGTCCCGTACCTCTCTGGACCTTCCTGTCCTCATGTGCAAAGTGACGGCCGTGATAGGACTATGACACAGGTTGGAGAAGCTCTCCATGCCACACACAGATAGCATGTTTTAAAATGTGGTAGCACATGATCTGGCCTTTGGAAGTTGTGAGCAGAATTGAAAGTGTACCGGTCAGAATGCCCCAGGTTCTGCTACAGTAACAAATAGCCTTCTAACTCCCAGTGGCTGAAATCAGAGCTGGCAAACTTTCTACAAAGGGTTGGATAATTGCTTCGGCTTTAGGGGCAACCCAGCCTTGTAACTTTATTCTGGTGTAGCAAAAAAGTAGTTCCAAACAGTATATAAGTGAATGGGCTATGTTCCAATAAAACTTAATTTCTAAAAACAGGCAGTGAGCCAAGCTTGGCCCGTGTGCTGGAGGTTGCTGACCCCTGGCTTGAGCTAGTAAAGACTGAGTTTTCACTTTGCAAATATCTAAGGAGGAGGGTTTTCTGTTCAACACGTGCTCCAGGACTCAGGTCGATGAGGATCCATTGTACCTGCTCACTGTCACCCAGATCCCTTCTGCTCACCGTGTTTGGTTCCTGACTTCAAGGGGGACTAGAAGAGCAATTCTATCATTGCCCTGAAGGCAGAGAGCAGGAACCGTCTAAACAGCCTAAGGCTTGGACCTCAAGGAGCAAGCTGTGGAGGCCCCTCCTTTGCCACCAGCCGACTTTCGGCCTTTGGCAGCACCCCCACCTGCATGTTGTGAGCCACCTGTTCTCCACGTTCCTTCCAGAACCGAGAGTGGACTCCTCCAGGGGACTTGAGTCTATTTCCACTGTGGACTCAGGACAAGGGCAGGTCACATCAGGACCAGGAGACTTTTCCCACCTTTTGAAACTGCTGGCCAAGGATGACTTTCAGAGGCTGGACCAAACCTTAGGGCTGGCAAGGTTCCCAGGCAGGGAAGATTGTGGGGCAGTCTGGTTAATATGAAGGATAAAGTGAGAAGGAGAAGAGGGACCTAGTGTGCGCTAGCCCAGCCACTGACCCAGACCACCCGGGAGGGAGGGTGGGGGCAGGGGCCCCAGTGGGGTTGAGGTCCTGTCCTCCCTCTTCCGGCCCTGCTCACCCCTCTCGCTGCCGCAGGGCCTTTGTACACTCTCTGCTCCCCGTGTGGCTGTGCTGTCCCCTCCTCTTTCACTTCTTTGTGAGCTGTCAGCGCCCTCCCCCACCATCCTTTTAAAAACTGCAGTCCCTGCCTGATCCTGCCCTGTGCTGCTCTGCCTACATGATGTTGTGGTCCCCAAAACTTGTGTCTCCCTCCAAATGGCTTTTTTTAAAGGGAGAAGGACAGTGAGGGGGGGATCGATTTTTATTGAGTTTTTCACATGGCTTTCGTTGCTCTGACACTTAGTTGGATACGTGGGAGCTGGGGTTTGAACCTGTGTAGTTGTGCATGCCGGGCAGGCAAGCACCGTAACCACCGCTGCAGCCCCTCTAGGTGGCTTTTGAATTCTCCTGGGCCTCCATCCTCTGGCATACGAGCCCCCTCAGAGCCCCAGTTTCGTTCTGTTTTCATCTCTGCGTCACACCCGGACAAATGTGTGGCGCGCAGTAGGTGCTCCATGCATATTTGCCAAACGAAGGACTTTATGTCCCCAAAGCCAGGCAACCACGGGCCACCTTGGAGTCCACTTTCAAAGGAGGAAATAAGCTGGGGGTGGTGGTGCATGCCTGCAATCGCAGCAACTCTGGAGGCTGATACAGGAGGATTATGCATTCAAGGCCAGCCTCAGTAATTGAGCAAGGCCCTAAGCAACTTAGCAAGACCCTGTCTCAAATTTAAAAATAAAAGGATGTAGCTCAACAGTAAAGTGCCCCTGGTTTCAGTCCTCAGTGTCCCCCCAAAAAAGGAAGAAAGAAAACAAAAACTCCAGGTGTAGTTGTACCCAGCTTTGTCTTAGAAGCACAGTGGAGGCTCAGAAAGCCAGCAGCAGCCTGCTCAGGTGAGCAGAGGCATTGGGAGCCAGGTCTCCCTGCGACACCGCGGGCCACTGGGCTGCAGCAAGCTGGGGGAGTGAGGACACTCCAACCAAGGATCCTGGGCCCTGCAGATGCGCTGACACTGCAGTGTGCGCCCGCTGAACCCACAGCGACAGTAAGCGCGGCTGGCTTCCCGTGCCTTGGAAAGGGAAAAGCAGCCTCGTTCAACATGGAAGGACGAGGTCCAGGAGTCCCGGAGCCAGGAAAACGGGGCTGTGGGAGGCAGGGCGTGGGGGAAGCTAGAAATCGAGGCTTGCTAGATGCGCAGAGGCCCGTCAGAAGGCAGAGTCTGTGCTGGCAAGAAGTGGAAATTTTAAACCAGAAGCCAGGACGTGGGGAAGTGAAATCCTTCCTCAACTTCCCCCACCCTTGTGGCTTTCAGGCTCCCTCAACCCCAGCGCATCTGCCTCTGCCTTCTGGGGCTTGGGGGAGGGGGTCGTGTGCAGCCGGCCAGCACAGCACGCAGTAGGCAGCAGGTCCAGGCCCGGTGCAGATGCCCAGCTCAGCAGTCCCTTCCTGGAAGGCCTGGGGTCTGGGCAGCAGTGAGTGGAGAGGACCCCAGGACGGGATCAGCGCACTCTGCTCAGTGAAGAAAGGCTGGGCCGCCGTCCGCCATTTGTAGGACTCTGGAAGGTCCCAAGGCCCGTGTGCCACTATGCACATTGAGAGATGGACTGTCCACAGCCCCAAGTGGGCTCGTGGCTTTGGGGAAGCGAGGGGCCTATCACAAGACACACTCCAGCCGGCGCAAGGCTGGTTCACATGTCCGCCAACAGGCAGCGGAGAAGCCCTGAAGTCGGGGGCATGCACAGCCACCCCCAGGGCATTGCCCACGGATTCTGTGGCCTCCCCTCCACACTGCCACGTGGGGCCCAGCTCTCTTGGGGTCAGTGGAGTCTCTGCCATGGGGTGAAATTGGGCCACACTCTGCTCCTCCCGGTTGGGCACTGCCTGCAGCTCTTTCTACCAGAGCTGGCAGGCTGGAGGAGATGGGGCCATCTGAGCCCTGCCTCTGAAGGCTCACCTCCAAAAATAGCCCTTTCCTCCTCGGTGCAGGGCTCTGGGCCGTGGGCCCCGCAGGAAACGTTCATTTCCAGGCTGGATGGGACATCTGGAAGCTCCGACTGGCCGCCTGCTCGTGGGCAGGGTGTCAGGCTGCGGCCACGTGTCACAGGGCACTGGGGGCACCATCTGGCCCTGAACCCCCAACTCTAGGAAGTGTGCTCCCCTGGAGAACTGAGGCAGGAACTTTTGCTTCCCATCGCTCCGGGAGCCTGTGGCTCCCTCCCTGGGAAGGCTGTCCCCTGAGCTGCCACCGAGTCCCCACCGAATCCCCACCAAGGAGTCTCTGTCCTGCTGCCCAGTGTGAGTCACAGGCCTGCTCTCTGCGGATTCAGGAGCTCCAGCCGTTTCCTGCAGATAAGCTGGGGGTGCAGGGAAAACCTGGCCAGGAGGTCGCCCGGCTGCCAGATAGCGCTTCCTCCAAAGCCCCCCAGCGCTAATTAGCCATTCCAAGCATAGTTTCAACAGCATTTAGGGATTTCCTCATCAAAATAAACTTCCTCCTGTGTTATCTTCGTTCCTGGCATCTGATGGGATCCTTTTTTGTCTTATTTATTTATTTTCTTTCCCTCTAAGATGCAGGGCGGACAGCGCACGGCCCTGCTGCGGGCGGATGGGCAGGTGAGGGTGAGGGAAGCTGGAAGCTGGGCCCCTCGTGCAGGGGCTGCTCTGCTCCCCTTCAGCCCAACGCTACCCAGGGGCAGCCTCAGCGCGGGCTGGAGCGAGGATGGGTCTGGGCAGCTGCTGGACTCCCAATGCAGCCAGCACCACCCTGCAGGCCCCCAGGCACCAGCCTTGTGCTCCAAGGCAGCACCAGCAGGAACTGGCCGGGAGGCCTCTCAAGGCAGTCAGACCTGGGGGTGGGTGCATCCCGCAAGCTGGGGGTCAGGTGAGGGGGTCAGGGGGCTTCTGTCTGGGCACCCGGCAGTACTGCAGGGTCCTTCAGAGGATGAGCTCAAAACCCCACAGGGACTCTTCTGGGAAGGAGCCCCTCGGTGGGCTGGGGGCCTGTGGGTCGGAGGTGCCCAGAGCAAGAGCCAGGGCCTGTATACCGAGTCTCCAGGCCCCTTGCATCCTGTGGCCCTGAACACAGGGCAGAATTAAGCCACAATAGGTGATTTCTGGAAAGATCTGCTGATCTGCTGGAGCTGACAGCTCTCTGAGATGGAACTGGATAAGACAAGCTTTGTTTGGGGCTGGAAAGCCAGCCAGGAAGTGAGGCAGGCCTTGGTAACGGAACTCAGCTTCGTGGGTTATTCTGGGGAAAGTGTCCCTGGAAGGCCCCATCAGGCCTCTGATCATGGCCTCGCTTCTGGGAGGACTAGGATGCCTGTGCCAGGAGGTGCCATAGATGCCTGGTGGCATCTGGAGCCATCTTTCCAAAGAACAATTGTCCAGGCTGGAGCCTAGGTCATGGGGTTCACACAGTGCCAGAGACATTTCCACCATGGAGCACAGTGATTGTGTCCTCAACCCGGCTAGTGGGGTGGAGCCCAGAGCTTCAGCGCTCATGGAGCAGGGCCACCAGGAGCCACGTGAGCAAACGCAGGGGAGGGCAGTGAGTGGTTGCAAAGGCCCCGTGCATGGATGAAGGGAAGGCAGACAGATGGAGAGATGGGTGGACGGATGGAAGGGCTGGGTGGATGGATGGAGAGATGGGTGATTGGGTGGAGAGTTGGGTGGTAGATGAATGGAGAGATGGGTGGGTGGATGGAGACATGGGTGGGTGGATGGAGCAATGGGTGGGTGGAAGATGGACAGATGGATAGATGTGTGGATGAAGAGATGGGTTGATGGAGAGATGGGTGGATGAAGAGATGGGTGGGTGAAGAGATGGGTGGGTG
>PVKS010024820.1:0-30622 GCA_004027875.1 Aplodontia rufa | reverse complement strand
CTGGCCATTGAGAAAGGTGGTCTATTATCATGTGTTAAATCCAGATAAGGTGTAATGTTATACAACCTAATACATTTTTAGAGATGTTGTGGGAAGGGGAAAGGAAGGATAAGGGTGGATAATTGGGGGGGTACTCTTGGGGGTAAATCTAATCTTCAGAATCTATATACATTTTATATTATTTTGTTAAAAACTTGTATGATTGTTCAACAAATAAATTTCTCAATAAAAAAAATCACTCTAGTCAGCCGATGGTGGTTTTTTCACAACTATACTCAGCCATGGTGGTGTAGGAAGGAAGGAAGTGAAGAGTTGGAACTGGCATGGGATATTCATTCACAGGTTGTATTGTCATTTTTACCCTTCCTACTTAAATGAAAGATTCAAGTTGCCACCCCTATTGCTGCTGATATTCAGATATATACATTTTTAATAATTGAATATAAAATTGTCAGATTGATCACTACTTCCTTCCACAATCTGTGCTGTTGATTCTTTGTCTTAAGTTTATCTGAACTCACCTAGACCACTCTAATTCAATGTCACTATATCTGGTCCAGGAGAGGTAGCTAATGTATCAGTCTCCTAATAACTGTTTTCATATTCAAACTTTTTCCTCCTATTTTAGTTGTAATTTTTTTTAAATTCAGGAAACTTGTGAATAGTAGCATTTACTTTGTCATATATAATACAGAAGTTTTTATGGAAGATAAGATTAATATGTACTTAAAATCTTTATTATTTCTTTATAATATTATCTCTATCCTTCCCATTCAGCTGAGCAATACCTAAACTTGATATCCACTGTATCTAAGCATACTTTAAAAATAAATATACTAATATATTCATTATAAATAAAACACATATACAATGGTTTTTATATTTTTAAATAATTCAATTGTATCATTTCATGCATCACACTAGGTTTTACCAAAAATATGTATAATTTACAATAAAATTCAGACATATACATTTCTTAGGAATAAATTTCATGAAATAAGTAAAGTATAGATAAACATTGAAAAAGAATGAAGATTTATACTATGCTCAAGGATTGGAAATCTCAATATTATTAAATATCAAATCTCTCCAACTTCAGATATATAAAGTAATCCCTTTCAAAATGCCAGCATGATTTTTTAAATATAAATTGATAAATTGATAGACTTTCTGATTACACATTATCTGATTTCAATACTTACTGTCTCTTTGGATCTATTAGAAAATACTCCAGTATAGTAAAAGTTTAGATAAAGGAATTAACTGGACAGACGTGAGTCCAGAAACAGAATCATAATTGTGTGATGTGATTAACTCAAAGTAGATCATAGACCTAAAAGTCAAAACTAACAATATAAAATTTATAGAGGCAAACCTTTGCAAACTTGAGGAAAGCTAATATTTAATAGACAGTATGAATAATAGAAGACAACTTATAAAGTGGGATTTGTTAAAATTAAAATCTCTATTCTTGATTAGGATCAGGGCCATATCACATTGTTGCAACATATGCATCTATGACTGTAGAACAACTCAACTCCTCAATAAAATTTCAAAAAAATAAAGTAATTTCTCAATAGAAAAAGATATTTTTAAGGAAATTAAAATGAAGTTATGTTTTAGGGAAAATAAATATACCTGTATGTCAAAAGGAACTTGTGCTGAGAATATGTTAAAAAAAAAACTCTTAATTGGGCTGGAGCGGTGGCTCAGCAGTTTTGGTGCTTGCCTGGCAAGCACAAGGACCCGGGTTCAAACCCCAGCACCACGTACACAACTGAGTGTTGGAGCAACTAAGGTCATGTGAAAAACGAAATAAAGTTATTTCTCTCTCTGTCTCTCTCACTGTCCCTCTCTCTTTAAAAAAAAAAACTCTTAATTCACAATTAAAATGGGCATATGTTAAGTAGACAATTTAGAAAATGTACAAATGGTCAAGAAAATATGAAGATCTCCATCACAAGTCATTAGGAAAATGAAATTAGAATTACAGTGAATTTATAAAATTTCTAGAATAGCTAAAATTTAAAAAGACCAATAGAACCAAGAAATAGTAAGATTATAGAAGTATTAAAACTCTTATACTGGAAGGAAAAATGACAGAGCTACATGAAAAACTTGAAGAGATTTGTAAGTCCATTATATACCTATCATATCCTTCAGAAATCCCATTCTTTGATTCATGCATACCTTATTTTTTTGCACTTCAGTTTATTGTGCTTTGCAAATATTGTGTTTTTTACAAATGGAAAGTTTGTGGAATCCCTGTGTCTGGCAGGTCTGTTGACACCACTTTTCCAACATCATGTGATTTCTTTGTGACTCTGTGTCACATTTGGGTGGTTTTTCATTGTTATTATATTTATTATAGTAATATGTGATCACTGATCATTGATTTTGCTGATTTTGCTAATTCAATTGAATGGGGTTGCCATGCATGAACTGCCCATGTAAGATGACAAAATTAATCAACAAGTGTTGTGTCTGTTCCTGCATTGACTGCTTTACCAACATGTTGTTCCCCCATCTTTTTCTCCTAGGGCCTTCCTATTCCCAGAGACACAAATGTACTGAAATTAAGACAGTTAATGACCCTATAATGGTCTCTAAGTGTTCAAGTGAACGCAACAGTCAAACATCTTTCACTTTAAATCAACAGCTAGAAATGAGTAAGCTTATTGAAGAAGGCACTTTAAAAGCAGCAGAGACAGACTAAAAGTCAGGCCTCTTATACCAAACAGCCAAAACTTCATGAATATGAAGGAAAAGTTCTTGAAGGAAATTAAAAATGCTACTCCACAGAACACAGGAAAAGTAAGAATGTTGTTTAACCCCAAGGCTGCAAACCACCCAAGGGTACTATTTACTGATCCCAAAGAGAGAACTTGGAGGACTCAAGCGAGATGTTCTGGACATTTCATTACTTATTCCTTGGTGGTGGTGGGCGGGAATGCAATAGACGGCCACACTGTGCCTACAAACAAGGGATATACGTATATATATATACACACACACATACGTATATATATGATAGTTTGCATGCCCATGGTGCTGTTTGTTGTCTTCAGATGTTTCATGAGTACATTCCTTTACTTTGCAATCAAGGTTGCTCATTGCTTTCTTCACATTCTCTCAAAAGAGTGGAGTTAAGGGAAGTGACCAGCTCCTCCTCTTCCTTTCCTTGGTTACTTTTAGAGACTATCTTTTCTCACTGTTTGCTTTCCTAGGCACTGATTAGTGTTGAACCCTACATAAGTGAAGCTAGTTTTATTACTAGTCTGGAGAAAGTGTTAGTGTTTTGGATAGAAGATAAAGTCAGCCCCAGAAGTCCCTTACCATGAATTCTAATCTAGGCCAAGTCCCTATTTCTCATCTATTCTATGAAGATGGAGAGCGGTGAAGGAATCACAGAGGAAAGCTTTGAAGGAGGCAGAGTTGGTTCCGGAGGTTTAGGGAAAGAAGCTAGCTGAATCAGAAAGTGCTGATGTAGAAGCTGCAGCAGTATCCAGAAGATCTAGATCCGATCATTGACAGGGGTGAATGTGTTAAACAACAGACTCTCAATGTAAACAGTTTGCTTGGCTGAAGGACTTTCATAGCTACAAAGAAGTCAATGCCTGTCTTTAAAGCTTTGAAGAACAGGCTCTCTGACTAAGCACTAAAGTAGCTGGTAACTTCAATTTGAGGTGAAAGGTCATTTACTATTCTGAAAATTCTAAACACTGAAAAATGATACTAAATCTACTTGTATGTGTTCTATAAAAGAAACAGCCTGGATGATCACATATCTGTATACCACATGGTTTACTGAATATTTCACCCACTAGTGAGACTTACTCTTCAGGCAACAAAAGAAAGATGATTCCTTCCCAAATATCATTGCTCACTGATAATGGATCTGGTTCACCCAAGAGCTCAGAAGGAGATGGTCAAGGAGGTTAATGTAGTTTTCATGCTTGCAAATACACCATCCACTCTGTAATCTACATAACAAGGAGTAATTTTGACATTCAAGGCTTATTATTTAACAAACACATTCTGTAAATCTGTAGTTGCTATGGGTAGTGATTCCTCTGCTGGATCTGGGAAAAGTAAATGAAAAACTTTCTAATTTTCAAGCTATCATTAATAAAATTTATGATTCATGGAAGGAAGTCAAAATACCAGTATAAGCCGGAGTTTGGAAAATGTTGATTCCAACCCTCATGGATGACTTTGATGGGTTTAAAAGTGGAGGAAATAGCAAAAGAACTAGAATTAGAGGAGACTGAGATGTGACCGCATTCCAATCTCATGATAAAAGTTTGATGGATGAAGTTTCTTCTTATGGGTAGCCAAAGAAACTGACTTTTGAGGTAGAATCTACTCCTGAGAAAGATGCTGTGAACATTGTTTAAATGGCAGCACAGGATTTATAATATTACATACATTTAGTGAGAAAGCATTGATAGAAGATGAAAGGATTAAATCCATTTTTGAAAGAGGTATCTACTATGGATAAAATGCTGTCAAAAATGGTATTACATGCTACAGGAAGCTCTTTCATAAAAGAGTCAACTGATGCAGCATACTTTGCTGTTTTACTATTCTAAGAAATTGCCAGACTACCCCAATCTTTAACAACTATCACCCTGATCAGTCAGCAGCTATCAACACCAAGGCAGTACTTCCAACAGCAAAAAGATTACGACTCAATTTACTGAACTCTCAAATGAATGCAAGCTTTTTCTCCAACAATATATTTTTAAATAAGGTATGTATATGATTGTTTTAAACATAATGTTGTACACTTAATTTACTTAATTAATATGCTACAGTATGTTATAAATATAATTTTATATTAACCAAGAAAATCGAAAATTCATGACTTATTTTATTTCAGTATTTGCTTTATTGTGGTCTTGAATGAAACCTGCAACATCTTCAAGGTATTGGATTCAAAGCAGTTCTATTCATAATAACCAGATACTAAGAGCAAGCCAAATGTCCATGAAAAGTGAATAGATAAACAATATGAGATATAACCAGAGTACTATTCAGAAATAAGAAGGTAAGAAGCACTAAAACACCAAAAAGTATGGATATACTTAAAAACCATTTTTCAGAATCAAAGAAGTCAGACACAAAGAGTTCCCACTATGTTTTTTAAGTGATACAAATCCCAATACCAGTAAAATCAATATACAGTAATAGTAAGTAGATTAGTATTTGGAGAAGAAATTGGAAGGAAATGAATTTCTCAAAGGTATACAAGGAAATCATTAGGAATGATGAAAATGTATATATCTTAATTTTACACTTGAAATGGGTTCAGTTTGTAATAAGTTAAACAAAATAATATTGTTACCAAAAATAGATAAAGAAATAGAAGTACAGGTATACAATTTTACTAAGTAATCATCAAAAACTTTAAACATAACTTTATTGAAAAATAATAAAGCTTTCAAAATTTGAGTCAGGAAAAGGGACTATAGGAACTAGAGTTCGTGAATAATCCTCTAATAAATATAAATGTAGTTTTTAAATGTTATGAAAGAACCATCCAAGCCTATAAAAACAGAAATGATTATAAAAGTGTTTCAGAAGATCAAGATTTGAGCGTATCATGGATTAATTAATATAACATATTTACATTATTATTTGTTAACTTTTAATTTTAAAACTTAATGGGGCTGGAGTGGTGGCTCAGCAGTTGCGGCACTTGCTTGGCATCTGCAAGGACCCAGGTTCGAACCTCAGCACCACCTACACAATGATGTGACGGAGCAAAGAAAGCCACACGAAAAACTACATAAAATTGATTCTCTCTCTCTCTCTTTCTCACTGTCCTTATCTCTCTTTAAAAAATTTAATAAATTACAATTTATCTTTTCTCCACATAAATTGATTATATAATTTTAAGTTAATTTCTCCCCACTGACAAATGCTTTTAGATCAGTGTATGCTTTTTCTTGCAGTTTACTTAAAGCAAACTATGGACATTCACCCACATCCCTTGTGTGTTGTTTTGTTAAGCAGTAGTATTTCTGTCTATGCAGAGGCCTGAACAACTCCAAAAAACCTTCACCATTTTCCCAAGAGAGTTCACAGGGTATTTTTATGAAAATAAGATGGCTTGTGGCCTTCTCTTGGCAACCTTGAGTTTACTAACAGGTGCTATATCCCCTTCCTCTCCCAAGTTACAAAATTAGAGTGCATTCAGTATGATGAACCATGGAATTTCCCAAGTGCCAATGCAAAAACAAAAAACAAAACAAAACAAAAAAACAAGGGCAATGTATGTCTGAGACAGATGTGATGGTTTAGTCTGTGCGTGTAAGACCACAACTGGCATGAGAATTTTATCTAAGCAGTTACATGGAATGATAGAATTGGTGAGAATCAGATTGACCTCAATCGTAATTACTGAACTGTGTTTTCATGGTCCCAAGCATAGTTAGTTTTTTCAGTTGTTAAACATCAGCAGGTACTAGAAATTTACTTTTAGGCTTAAATATATACCCTTGTCTGAATTTCACAGTAAGACCCAAGTTTCAAATGCTTGCAAAGGAATGTGGTTAATTCCTCTATTGAACTTCATAAATATTATTTTTCTTTACAATTTTTGACATGTAGGAATTCCTGAGACTTTTCCAGAATCCTTAATAAGATTGTCAAGCATGCCCAAATGTTTCCAGTCATTCTGTCTGGAACTACAAGTGGAGAGGAAAAAAGTCCTAAGGTTGTTAAAGTAAAATACATTTTTAGAAATTAAAAAAAATTTAACATAAAACATTTAAATAATTTATACATTGAAGAGAAAACATTTTGGGGTTTATCTAATAGTAATGAAGTAGATAAACTGAAAAGATTATAAATCCACATTATAAAGCATATCACCTGTATAGATGTTAATACATATGCAGAAATTCCATCTGAGTAATCATTAGTCTAAGAGTGAGCAGACAAACTCTTAATTTTCAAACTTCTTTTATCATATATTTTTAAATGATGTTAATTAAAATCTCAGAAGAAGATACCTATATCTTTGTTTTGAGTTCATGGTGGAACCTGAAAAAAGTAACATCAACTAGTATTTATATTTAATGCTGAGAAATATGAAAGATTTTGACTATATCAATTTCTCTTTAATTTAAAATTATACTTAATTAGTCCCTTTTAAAATCTTTGGCCCCCAAGACCTAGCTTAGTACCTGACACAAAGGTTTAATGCCAGAGTAAATACCTGATTAATTAACTGAATAAATAAATGGAATCAAGCAACTTTAATTTTTAATTGGGTGTCCTTCATGCTTAAATTATTCTCTAAAATAATTTAAGCACTATCAGTAGTAATATTAGCATTTATAACACTTAGAACAACATGCAATAAAAACAATTTTAAAAATCCCTGCTTACTGTAAAGTCAAGAGAGCAAGTTTCAAATTCAAAATCCAAGGATAGTGATATATATTAGTCTACAAAAATCTTTTTATCCTTTCTATGAAATGAATGCTGTAATAATATTAATAGTAAAAATGATTATTTTAATGGTAATAATATTAATAAAATAATATTTATTGCCATAATAGTAATAATAGAAATACTGTCTTTTCAACTTTTGCAAATATACAGATAATTTGAATATGAGTACAAGACTATTTGATTCAGCTTTTGCAATGATCGTTTTTAATAAATACTCACTAAAAGAGATTTAATATAGTGAAGGTTAGGAAAGGGGAAATTGTTAAATCTTTAGTTTATGAATTGCTAATCCCTTCTGTGAAAGAATCAGCATATTTTTTAATCAGAAGTTTTAAAGAATTAAATCATGAGGGGAAAGGTTTTCATTATCTTCTTTTCAGTATTCAAAATGAAGAAATGATTTATAAATTTTATGGCAGACACTTTGACCACATTAAAAAATAATCTTTGTGAAAGGTGAGTCAATTGACTGATAAAAACTTGAGCTTTTCCATATGGAACACATTTTAAATTAGAGCTTAGATTTATCTACTGTATGGTTTTTATATAGAAATGTAAATTTGTAGATTTCCTAAATCTGGTTGAATGTCTGAGAATATTTTTTCTCTGGGTATATTTAAATATGTCAATTTCATGTAAATGTCTGTTTTGTTTTCATGTTAATGGTAGAATGGAGTAGTGTAATATTTAATGAATCAACAATGTCCAAAGTAATCAGTACTGAGAAGAAATCTGCTATAATATTAATAAAGTAAAATATGTGCCTGTTAGGCAAAATTATATTGGTTGTAGTAAAATGTCATTTTTATTTTTGTATCCACAAGATCTAAAACAGGAAGCAGAGTTGTTCACAAATTTACCCACCAAATATGCAAATGTTATTGAGAGAAATATATTCGAGTGCATTCCATAAGAACTTTATGAACTTTATCATGCATGGATAATGGACATTTTAATACAGAGCTCCTGAAGTGAGATCATGACTTAATTGCAAACTTATAATGTCAGGTTTGTAATGAATGGTCATTGATTCAGAGCATAAAGACTCATCATAACCAAAGTCATTCCTTTGCAAGTTTGTCCAGTGGTATTTTTAGGAGAATGCTATATATTAAATATGTTCTGTCCCTGAGTCTCTTGAATAAAGGATTGTCTAGCTTTTTAGTTCTTCCCTCAATTCTGTGAGCTATATAATTTTTTTCCAAAGAATTACTTACATCTGCTCATGTTATCTTGCATTTAAGTTAATCAGAATCAGTTTCTGTTTGCTACCAAATATCTAAATTAATAGCAAGAGTAGATTATAGACAACATATCCTTGAAAATGTGGATGTGTACATTTGGCTATTGGCTTGACATGAACAAAATTTTAGTTCATATTGCTTCCTCTGTTGTCCTGAAGCTGTATGCTGAAAAATGTTAACCTCTTAATATTAAATTAGAATTAACTGGAAGAACTAATTGGAAATAAAAATTAAATATATAACTCAAAAAATTAAGGAGGAAAAATTGACAAATAGGCCTGAGAAATTAAAAAATTAATATACTATCTTCAGCAAGGAATTTTTCTTCTCCAATGTAATTTTCTTATCTTGTCATGTTAAAACTCAAAATCTTTCAACTAGGTTTTTGAAATGTGCAGTATATTATACCTAGTTATAATTCTACTGTGCAATAGCATGCCAAAACTTCTTGTTATTTTTTACTGTAACTTAGTACACATTGAGCAGCATTTAAAAACTGGGAAAAGTATACTCTTTCAATGGGAAGAGGAAGGTGTGCTCATTTGTTACTACATTGCCTGAAAGGTGAGATGAACACGCTTGATTAGATATTGAGTCTTGGAAGAAGCAAGATGAGGGTAGTGACAAAGAGATTTAGGGAACAGAAACTAGACCTCCTAGAATAGGCCCAGAGCTTGTTCATATAGTAGGATTTCAATGATTATACTCTTTAAGCTTTCCACCCCCTAAATCCCCTTTTAAAAAGAAACTTTTAGCAATCCAGTGAACAAGCAAATTCGCTCTGTACATTGCACGTAGCAATTCAAGGAAAGTAATGGATAGACTAAAAACATGTAGTTTCATTCAGTATTAACTGAGCTAATCTCATTGTTAAGCTTTTGATTTTCTAGGAATAGAAACCGATATTAAGTCAATTGTATACCAAACAAACTTCAGAATATTTGGTTTTGGGTTGATTAATTGGAGAAAACAAATATGTCTTCACTGGGACAGTCTCTAAATTTCCTTAGATTATTTCAGATTTGAATTTGTTTCTCTTTTTCATTGAATAGTGACTCCTAAAAGTAATGTCCATGTGGGACCTCAAAAGGTGGCCTTTACTTGAAAATAAGGGATGTAATTTAGTCAAAATGAGATCAGACTAGACTAGAGTGGTTCTCAATCCAATCTGACAGGTGTCTTCATGATAAGAGGGTTATTTGTACTCAGGAACAGGTGCATGGAGAGAATACCACATGAAGAGAGGGAAGCAAAGCTGAGAGCAGTGCTTGCACAGCTAAGAATGCCAAGCACTGTCAGCAAGGCCAAAAGCTAAGAAAACAGCATGGAACCAAGAGACACTTCTGAGAGAGCAGGGCCTGCCAACAACTTGATTTCTAGAACTGTGAAAAAATACATTACTGTTCTTTTAAGTTATACAGTTTGTTGTATTTTGCTAAGGCATTGCAAAGAGACTAATACAGGCTCCTTTCACAGCATATGTCTTTTTTCACCCCCCATACATGGATCAACTGAAGCATAGCCATGTTTTCTCTGAGCAAAGCATTCTTCTCCTAAGAAACTAAGCACAGACAGTTTGGTTCTGGGAGGATTTATTGTGGTAGCTGGGTTATCTTTTATTAGAGATTGAATACTTTTCAATATGATGGGTTAGGGTATTGATGAAAAATTAGTACATTAAGGAAGGCCTTCTTTGGTGAAAATATAAAAATAAGCATGAGTGGAAAGGTCTTCAATGTATATTATGTTATGTTGCATATAAAATCAGAAAAATATCTAGCTCCCCACATCCTCATCTGTGCTCCCCTGCAACTGCAAAGTTTTGTTACAGAATGAGGACTGAGTGGCACAAAAAAGTGATAAAATCAATGACAAAGACACAAGTGAAGCTATACAAAAATAAGTTTTATAATAATCAAAAGAAACTTCATGGAAGTTGCTGGGATAAACAGTGTTCAAAGCAGAATGGAGGATGTATTTTACACAGTATAATATAGGCATTTAATAAATATGAATATGTTTCATTATTTTCTCTTGCCTTCACTAATGTTATTAATTTATGAATCACTGCAATCTTAGAAAATAGATGATAATCGCAATGCTTAATTAAACCAGGAAAAGTACTACTAGAGTAAATGAATAAGTAAAGCTTCCAAGTTCATTTTATGAAAACCTCAGCAGTTTTTCATTATTAAAATCCACAGTAGTAGGTTCTTTTGTAACAGATGAATTTTTTTCATGTTTACTGCATCAAATATGGTTATAGTCCCATAATTCATGTAAACATAGCTTCTCATAATTCATGTAAACATAGCTTCTCATAATTCATGTAATCATAGCTTAGATAACCAACAGTATGTGTTTTGGCACATCTATATGTTTTTTCTAAATTCTACAGAAATTGAAAAACACCAAGATTCTTTTCCCTATTTTAGATGAAAAAGACAGAACTGAGATTTGAATAATATTCAAGTTTATTGACATTTTCTTATTAAACTATTTTTTTTTGAAAATACATTTCAAGAAATCTATATTACAGGTTTATTCATAATTCAAGATCTTACTCTTCCAAAAATACAGTTATACTGAAGCAAATTATTTAATATAAAAAAGGTTTTGTATCTAATGAGTACTTGCTAGGTACAGGCACTACCAAAGCTGAGCTCGTCCCTGTATAAGCTCACCCATTCTCCAAGTTCAATTGAGAGAGTTACTGACAATATCCTCATTTCACTAAACTGTGGCATTGGGAGGTTAAAACATCTTTTCCAAGGTTATAGAAAATGAAAACAACATTCTTTAATATTAATTGGTTAAAACTGTGTAAAAAAAGATTTCCCATAATACTCATAATCTCACATGGCATTTCTTCAAATACATTCTAGTTTCCCAGAAGATACTTTCATGTGTGTATGTGTTGCATATCTATATATGTATATTTATACACACACATATATATATGTAGCCATTTACTCTGTGTATGTGTATATCTTAAGACTTTAGTCTTTAAAGCTAATATATATTGTGATTCATCAAGCAGAGATTATAAGCTGTGAATTAGTCAAAGTATTTATTAAAGTTCCACTACCTTCCTTATACTGGCACTAAGAAAGTAAAAATGATAAAAATGATAAACACACCTAATAATGTATATTGAAGAAGTCAAGTATGCTGAGGTCATGAAGCTATAATTTAAACAAATAAAGGGAAATTTTAGGGAAACCGTGGGAGAGTTGACATTTAAGATAATGGGAAGAAAATGAGTAGAATGATTTTCTTAGTTGGAGAGAAGCTATCCCAGGTAGAATTATATCATATGCAAAGATGTGTAAGCAACATAGAGAATAAGATCCACGTGGAAAGTCTTATAGACAAGGGTTGAATGTGTTTTCTTTTATGTGGAATTTAGACCAAAATAATGAAAAGTAAGGTGGGTGAAAACCCACAAAATAGAAGGAATATCAGGGAGTAGGGGAAGGGGATGGAAGGAGAACAAGGAAGAATAGATAAATGGAGGAAAGGTGGAATGACATTGACCAAATTATGTTATGTATATATGTGAATATTTCACAGTGAATTATATATATACATATATAGTATTTATATAATACATATCACTAATTTAAAAAACTGTAAATAAATAAAAGAAAAATCAGTAGAATAAAAGGAGGAGATTAAGGGAGTAGGAGAGGGAAGGAGGAGCTATTAGGGACTAAAGAGGAGCAAATTCTAGTCCATGAATACATGCTTATGTCAAAATGAACTCTAATACTTTGTATAATTATAACGCAATAATAAAAACATTCAAAAGAATTTAGTATAGCTATATTAGAAGAGACTGCCAGAAATAAGCTTGAAAACATGACAGGGTCAGAAATCCAATAAGATTTTTTAAGAATTTTGCATTTCATCCTAAGTGTAATCAGTCAAAAATGTAATTCTGCATTTGTGAAGAATGACATTGGCATCTTGATGGGGATTGCTTTGAATCTGTATCGCACTATTGGCAGAAGAGTAATTTTAATTACATTGATTCTGTCTAACCAAGAACATGGAATGTCTTTCCATCTTAGGTCTTTATTAATTTCTTTCTTCAGTTTTCTATAGTTTTCATTGTAGAGGTCACTTATTTCCTTAGTTATATTAATTCCCAAGTATTTCCTTTTTTTTGAGGTTATTGAGAATGGGACGGATTTCCTGATTTCTTCTTCATCAGAATTGCTGTTGGAGTATAGGAAAACAATTGATTTATGGAAGTTGATCATGTATCCTGCCACTTTGTTAAATATGTTTATGATCTCTACAAATCTTCTGATGGAGATTTTGTGTCTTTTAGATAATCATATCATCAGCAAACAAATATAGTTCTACCTTCTCTTTTCCTATTTATATCCCTTTAATTTCCATCTCTTGTCTGAATGCTGGGGCTAGTGTTTCGAGGGCTATACTGAATACAAGTGATGAGAGTGGACAACCTTGTCTTGTTCCTGAATTTAGTGGGAATGCTTTCAGCTTTTCTCCATTTAGTATGATATTGACTGAGGGCTTATCATAAATTGCCCTTACAAAATTAAGGTAAGTTCCTTAGATCCCTATCTTCTCCAGAGTTTTGAGCATAAATGGATGTTGCATTTTATGAAGGGCCATTTCTGCATCAGTTGAGATGATCTTATGATTTTCGTCATCAATTCTGAACATTTGGAACTACAAGAAAGCCAGAATAGCCAAAGCATTACTAAGAAAAAAAAACTGAAACAGGAAAGCAGGAGATATTTCAATACCTGACCTGAAATTATACTATAAAGCTGTAACAAAAAATAAAAGCTTTGTGATGGTACCAAAATAGCCATAAAGAATAATGGAATAGAATAGAGGACAATACCAATCTTAAACCATCTGATATTTGACAAAAGGGGGAAAATATAGCTTGAAGGAAAGACAGTCTATTCAATAAATGGTAAATGGTGTTGGACAAATTGGACAGCCATATGTAGAAAATTGAAATTAGATATTTTTATCTCACCCTGCACAAAAATCAAATAGAAATGGAACAAAGATTTAAGAATTAAACCAGCAATATGACAACTGCTAAAAGCCAATAATAAACAAGTGGGATGTCATTAAACTGAAAAGCTTCTTTTGCACAGCTAAAGAATTAGTCAAGAGTATCAAGAGAGAACCTACAAAATTGGAGACAAGCTTTGCATGCTACACCTCCATCAGAGAGCTAATATCCAGAATACAGAAAGAACTAAAAAAACTGAACACCAAAACCACAAATAATTCAATCAATAAATGGGCTAGGGAACTAGATAGAAGCTTCTCAATGTAAAAAGTCCAAAAAGCCAGTAAATATATGAAAAGTGCTCTCTATCACTAGCGCTCAGATAAACACAAATGAAAACTTCACTGAGATTCCACCTCACTCCTATCAGAGTGGGAAAAATGAAGAATACGAACAATAATAGATTCTGGAGGGGTTGTGGGAAGAAAGGAACACTATCACACTGTTGGTGGGACTGCACCAACAGTGGGACTCTGGAAAGCAGTGCAGAGACTCCTCAAAAAGCTAGGGTTGGAACTACCATATTACCCAGTTATCCCACTCCTTGGTATTTTCCCCAAAGAGCTAGAATCATCATACTACAGAAACATAGCTACACAAATGTTTATAGCAGCTCAATTTACAATAGCTAAACTATAGAACCAACCCAAATACCCATCACTGGATGAGTGGATTAAAAAACTGTGGTGTATATATACAATGGAGTTCTACTCTGCTGATAGAAAGAACAATATGATGGCACTTGGAGCCAAATGGATGGAGATGGAAAAAATTATACCGAGTGAAATATCCCAAACTCAGAGACTAATGTTTTCTCTCATATGTGGAAGCTAGAGTAAAATCTAAAACAGATAGAAAGTTAGCTCAGCTCAGAAAATAAACTCAACATAGGTGAATTTTCATACAACCAGGGGGAGCCATAACTATGAAGCTGGGGGGAGAAGGGATGGAGGCAAATGTGGAAGGGTGGGATTAGGGGGATTATCAATGCAACTGGGAACTTTCAAATCCCATGAGAAGCCCAACTACACACAGGCAGGCAGAGAAGATCAGAAAATTCAAAAACTGATATACCAGTATGTGCTTATTTCTATCTATAAATGGGTGGGGGTCAAACAGAGGAGACATGGGAGCAGGGAGTGGTCGAAGGGGGAGATCCTGGACTAGGATCGGCCTTAACTTACTTTGTCAATATACATCTATGCATGAATATGTAATGATTCCCTCAAATATGTAGGACTACGTCAAATGAAGAAAATTATAAATTTTTAAAAAAGAAGAAGAAATAGGATCAACACTCCACCATACCAGAGTAGACATCAACTTCCTTAACAAGATTCCCATAGTGAAAGAATTAAAGCCAAGAATCAGTAAGTGGGATACCATTAAGCTAAGCAGCTTCTGCACAGCTAAGGAATTAGTCAAGAGCATTAAGAGAGAACCTACAGAATGGGAGAAAATCAAGGTTTACACACCTCCAAAAGGGAATAATATCCAGAATATACAAAAAATCAAAATACTTAATACTAAAATTATGGCCAAAGCATTGCTCTAAACAACTACACCAAAAAAGTTAAATTATTATAGGAGAATCCCTATACCATCCTTTTCCCCTTCCTTTTTTTTAAAACCTTGAGTATAGTAGAAAGAGACTTCTAGATAAACATTCTGCTTTAAACTTTGCCAAAAAGAGTGCTTGCTATCACTAAGCACAAATCATGGCTTATCTTCTGTTTTTTCAGAGGGTAACTAGCTATGTAAGAGGTTTATGGATTTTTTTTTTGTACTCATAAAACATGAGCTTAAAAAACTGCATACCAAACCCAAAAACACTCCAAACGATAAATAGGCTAGGGAACTAAACAGAAATTACTAAACAGAGGAAATTAAAAGAGATAATAGATATATGAGAAAGTGTTCTACATCACTAGCAAACAGAGAAATGCAAATCAAAAGTGCACTGAGATTCGACCTCATTCCAGTTAGAAAGGCAAAGATGAAGAATATGAACAATAACAGATGCTGGAGGGGTTGAGGGAGAAAGAAACACTAACACACTGTTGGTGGGAGTGCAAACTGTTACAGCCACTCTGGAAAGCAGTGCAGACTCCTCAAAAAATTGGGGATGGGACCATCATAAGACCCAACTATCCCACTCCTGGATATTTTCCCAGAAGAGCTAAAATCAGCATATTACAGAGATACAACTACATCAATGTTTATAGCAGCTCAATTAACAAAAGCTAAATTATAGAATAAACCCACAATCCCTTCACTGCATGAACAGATCCAAAAGCTGTCACATACACACACACACACATACACACACACACACAGACACAATGGAGTTCTACTCAGCTATTAGAAAGAACAATATCATGGCCTTTACAGGTAAATGGATTGAAATGGAAGAAAATCATGCTGCATGAAATAAGCCAAACCCAGAAACTTAAGGGTCGAATGTTATCTCTCGTTTGCATAAGCAAGAGTAAAACCCAGGATACATGGAAAGTATCCTGGAAAGTTAGACAAGTTTATTTACCAGACTCACCAAATTTGGAGTATCAGATAATCTCGGGAAACTATAGCTATGAAAAGGGAGGGGGAGGAAGGGAAGAGGGCCAATAGAGAGAGAAAGTGGCGAGTGAGGGGAAAAGGGGGTTATTAATTCTGTATGGAATGCTTGACTCTCTAGAGAAGCCAAATAATACTCCTGCCAGCATTTAAATCTTGAAAATTCAAAAGTTAATATAATGTGTTTGGACATTTATATATGAAAGAGGGGGGCATTACATTGGAGACAAGGTAGTAAGGAGTGGGCAAAGGAAGGAGAAGCTTGATAAGGATCAATCTCAAGTTACTTTGTCATTATGTGTAACAATGAATCCCTCTAATATGTAAGAACATGCTCCACTAATAAAATAATTATAAAAAATTATAATAAGGAATTCTCACAAATGTATGGGAATATCAATCATTCATCATATATAGAGTAATAAAAATAATAAATAATAAAAAATAATAAGTAATAAAAATAATAAATAATAATTTAGAAAAGGAATTCTACCAAATGTATGGCAACATCAATCATTCATCACATGAAGATAGAATAGCTGCCATTTACCTCATGGCCTGCTTAAAGAGTCACATTTACTCTGACACCAGAATGTGTCTTAAATCTCTTTGCTTCTCTCCTAAATTACCATCCACCCTTCTCAACTTAATTATACAATTGTGGGCTACATGCTCTACTGTTAACTTGGGAAGATCTCCAATTTAACTAGTTTTAACTCATGACTCCCAAATCATGTCCAAACAGGTCAGAGTGTATCTCTTCCTTGCTTAAATCCCTTCAATGACTGCTCAAGGCTAATAAAATACCAGTGCCTCTCTATAGCCAGGAAGTAGCTTCCAACTTTTATTTCTCAGGTCTCACTCACTCTTATTTTTGAGGCTTTGTATTCAATGTTCCTTCTGTTTATTTTCTCTTTAGCTGTCCTGCAGTACAGGTGTTATAATGATATCTAGGCAAAAGCAAAAGCAGATCAGAATACAATTTCCATCAAACAATATAGGATTTGCAAAACTGTATTATCTCTTACATTTCTAGAACTTTGCCCAGAATGTAAAATGTTTCAGATAATTTGGAAAAAAATTCCACAAAGACTGACAACTAATTTTCCTCAGATGATAAAATTAAATTTGGAAATGAAGAATACCTAAAATTTAAAATTGTTTCAAATTCTTATTTTCCTTTTTATAGGAAGAAAAACATATGGGTGAAAACATATTTTTTAAAGTGAGAATTAAGGAATTCAATTCCTTAGTGAATTAAATATTAACTCTGAGGTATAATTTCCACTGCCCTTGTTAATTATGATGTTTTACTCTTGGGACTTTTAAAATTCTCTGTCAAACAACAGACGATCTGCTAATGTCCTTGAATGTCTATCTACAGTGAATGCTGTGACCTGGGTGTGGTTCCTGAGTTGATTACTCAAAGTGAGTAGCACATTCTATAAATAGTAAGCTAACACTGTCTGAAAAGGCTATGTTTTTCACTGTTTAGTGACTATAGGAAATCAACTCTGCCCTAATTTCCTATATGTCAATATGGTGGAACCCAAGGGAAAGCAGGCTAATGTGACCTTTATACATACATTCTTGTGATATAAAACTTAAGATGAAAAAATTTTGGAAGAGGTACATTGACCTGTAATATCAGAAATGAAGATGCTTACTGGTCTTAGTAAATGAAACTTAGCAGTTCTGGAGTTGTTAATTTTAGCAACAGGGATCACCTTAAATTCTCAAAATATATCCATGCAAATCTTGCAAAGCCTAGAAAAAGAAAGAGTATTTACTCAAAAGTAGCTACTAGCTAGTCTTTGGGGCCCAACTTTAAAATAATGTTTATATATAGTATAACTCTTTACAATATTATGTCTAATTATTTCTAATATTTGTTACCAGATTCTTGACTTAGTGGATTTCTTAGAAGTGTCCTATTATTAGATTTGACCATTATATTATCCATCTTTAATATATACTCACAGGGGTTGCAATAACTGCTTAATAAACATGAAAAATATATCAACCAGAGCATATATTTTTCTAAGGAAATACTGGTAATCTTGATGAATCAATGATCAATCAATTTGCTCCTTATGGAAAAACAAACAAACCAAAAAGCCTCCAGACCACTCAGGCAGTTGCATAGCTCCTAGCTATAGTTAGAATTCCAAGGTAGGAAATACTTACATTTCCAGCTAAGCATATTTGAACGCAAAGCTGGCAGCTTGTCAGAGGAAAATTGGGCCATTTTTCTGTTAGGTAGAAAGAGATAACAACACATTTCTCCCTATCCCAAAATGTACACATGACAACAACCACATTTTTATCTGTGTTGAAATTTGTTATTTTTAATGTGGTTTTAGCAAATAAAAAGTTTTGAAAAATTTTCATCAAAACACCACCACTGCATTGGCAAGCTAACTGTCCACTCCTGTGACAACAACAACAAAATAAAAACCCAGGGAATTGTAATTCAGAGGGGTAAATATTATTAAATGGAACAGTGAGTCTTTCTGGTTTTTATTCATTATTCTTTCAAAACAGTTTGAAAGATATGTGCCAACATAGTGCCCACTGAGGTATCAGAGATAAAATGATTGTCCCTAGGTTCTAAAAAAAAAGACTTTGCCCACCCAACTCTGAGTCACAAAGGTGATTGATTACTCAGCGATCCTGTTTGTATTTTGGCTCTGCTCCCTGAACTTGGCTGATGGAGACAGTGATGAGCACTCAATCCAAGCTGGAATAATCAAATTCCCCAGCGACTATGGGAAGGGAATTCAGAGGCATTCTCTACTTAGCTGAAACTGTAATATGCTGACCAAACCATATTTACCATGTGGCCAGAATTATGGCAGCTGGTCTCCAAACTGGGAGAATACTGAAGGAGACAGAGATAAAGAAAAGCAATGGAGTGAGAAACTGCCCTTGGCCTCTATCAGATTTTCACATCCTTCCCTTATTTTTCCTGATCCTTATTGCACTTCAGCTGCTGGGTTCTATTAAACATTTCTAAAGCCTAATATTGGATTCTGTTCCCTTTTTTAAATCCAGATTTTATTTTGTTCTGTTCATTATTATCAAAATATCTTAAATTATAAAAGGATATTTCAGTCTAAATTCAGAAAACAAAGGCCAAAATTTAAGTGCTAAAGCAAGCACATAGATGTAACTGTACTTCAAACTAAGCTGGAAGGTATAAAGGGTATTAGTGGTGGGACAGAAAGTAGAGCAAAAGATGGAAAAAAATATTCCTGGAGTGATTCTCTTGTCATGGATTCAATGCTTGGCCCACATGATAAGATATACAGCAGAAAATGCAACCAGGTGGAAGAAAATATATGCACTGCCTGAGAATGCAGATGCTTGACATATACCTGATTTGGGGTTCTCTCTGTATCTTTCTAAGGTATGTCTAGGGAAAGACCTTCCTCTGACAACTACCTGCATCAAAGGGACCAGACTTGGTGGGGGTAAAATGGGGAGGAACACAGTACAAACCACATACACACACTCTCATTCCTGTGTGCCAAAACATTAGGTCAGTTACCTGAACAGTGGCTGTTAATTCAGTTATCTGTATTTGTTTGAGATGCTGCAGATGTATAAAACGGTTTGGTCAGCATAGGTGTTATCAATGAAAAATAAAATTCTTACAAACTTTGTTAAGATAAAGTTTGTCATTAATGCTATAGAAGTAAAATGTCTAGTCATAAATACTATTAGCCAATCTCTACTAAGGAATGGATATCTGTACCAGTTCCAGAATTAGGAACTCTTATTTGGGTTGGCTGTGAATTTTCTGTGACTTTAAGCTTTCTAATTAGTTGGTCATTGTGACCAAATTCATACTCAGTTTCCCTCCAGAATCTACGGTTCAAGTAACATGCTATCAGGCCTGCTGTTAGTCATTTGTATCTATTTCAAACGCCTGAATATCACATCATCAAAATCTACTGCCATCACCTCTATTTCATGCATAAAAATTCAATGCCACAGGAATATTAAAACAGTGTGCTGGCTTCTATAATTTTAGTCAATTTCATCATGTCTTGTCCCTTCTGATATGAAGAAGCTAAAATTTGGATACCATAAGGTATTGTATTCAAAAGAAATGTGTAAAGTTAAAAAACCAAACAAACAGCAACAAAAACACCCAAAAAAGTGAAAATAAAGAAATAAGACTACTAAAATGAATTGAGGGAGTCCATATCTTAATCCAAGTCACAAGGAAATATAAATTCTTTGACCCTTATATCTCAAAATATTAAAACCATGCTGTTAGTCATTATGATAGACTTCAAATGCCTGTGCATCGCGTCATCAAAATCTACTACCCATACAATCTATCGGACAGCATAGACTAACACTTTGTTGTCTCATCTTTCATGTGAAACATAGCTAATGTGGACTTTAAGCAGCTTCAACACCGCTGTGAGCAAATGACCTGAGAAGAACAATTTTAGAGGGGGAAGAGGTCATTTGGAGCTCACAGTTTCAGTGGTCTCGGTCCACAGATGACTGACTCTGTTGTTCTGACCACAAGTGAGGCAGAACAAGTAGAAAGAAATGACAGAGGAAAGCGGATCAGGACACGACAATCAGGAAACGAACTAAGCTCAGCTCACAGAATATAAACCCAAAAGGCACACTCATAGGGACCCACCTCCTCCAGCCACACCCCACCTGCCTGCTGTTACCACCCAGTGAATCCCTTTCAGAGGATTAATGCACTGATTAGGTTAAGGCCCTCATAACCCAATCATTTCACCTCCCAACTTCTTTGCATTGTGTCACACTTGAGCTTTTGGGGGACAGCACATATCTAAACCACAATATGGAAAAAATATAGATCTATTATTTGAAGTACTTCCAGTTCATGTATCATAAAATTTTAAATCTAAATGGGTCTTGGAAATTTTTATCAAAATTCTAATTTTACAAGAAATGTAATGGAGGTTTAGAGAAGTTGGGAGATACTTAAACTGATCTATATGTATTCTAGCCTGCTCCAACTCACAACATATGCTCCAGATACATCCTCCAGATTTCTAAACTCATCTCATTAAAAGACTGCATTCTTCAGGGATCTATCACTTCACCAAAAAGCACGACTACAGGAAATTAGCATTAATGTTTTACTAATCTGTAGAACTTTTAAAACATATCTCCCCTGTAATATGCTATGCAGAACTGTAGTTTACTTGTGTGAAATTGCTTTGCTATTGTTTCTCTAGAAGCTTCCAGTAGCCTCAATCACCTTGAAAATCAAACAAAACCACTTTTCTAAAGGCTGTAGTTCAATTGCTCTTTATTTAGCAATTCATTCTCCTCAAAAGCACCTGTAGGTATGTTGATCATCCTTCCACAAACTATTATATTTCCCAACATAACAAAGGTACTTCTGAATCAATTACCTGGGTATTTCATTTATTTTCCTTCATCTAAGACACTAAAATCTATCTTTTCTGTCCTTCCCAATTTAAATTTAATTTATTTACAGTGGGATCACAACATATATAAATCCTTTCCAGGCACTATTGTCAATTTTTTCTATTTCTCTGATCAGGCTCTTTCATATTTTAGTGGTGTTGTTCGCATGCATTAAATCAGGTAGCTTTTGACTTGGAATATTATTTTCCCCCAAAACAAAGACTGGTTGTATTACTCTATCCTTATATGATTGAACCTAATGATCAAACTGCATAGGTGGTGAGTCATTGTTTTTCTTCATGCCAAGCAAAAGGACCGATATCATAATAGGCATCATGACTTTAATGCCATTAGCATCATTACCAAAATTCTCATGAATTTGTTGATCCACTGTGGCTGGCTTATGTTTTTGATTGTTGTTTCATTAATTTTGGTTGCTCATTTAGAAAAAGAGTGTTATGTATTTGTGTATATCCGTTGTAAATAAGAAATGATGTGTATGTTTACATTACTTAAATTCCAATTATCAGATGGTCACATCAGGCATTACTTCCTTAACTCTCTCCAGCTCATTTTCAGGCAATTTCCTAAACGGCAGGTACTCTGACTATGAAATGAGTTATACAGCAATGATGTACATGAACCCCATTGCCACCCCCACCATCACATGCAAGCGTGTATTCTGGGCTTGCATGCATGTGTATATTTGAAATCTCCCCATGAGACTACAACTAGATCAAAAAATTCTACCCATAGAATGAAGAACAGTCTTGCCTTGGGATGACACTTAGATTTGGGTATAATCTGCCCAGGGAGGTGTAAGGTTATAAGTTCCTGTTGGTTTTTAAAATTCCTCACTTCATATTTTAGTGTTTGTTAAAATCATTTCCTGCTGTTACAAATAAAACTAATCATAGTTCTTTTCTTTCTCCCTACATGGATAATCTTTAAGCTTTTATATTACAAATTAAACCCATTTAAACATTTTCCTTTGAAAAAAATATCCAATTTGATAAATTTCATTCTCACTGAATAATGAACAGTTCCATTATTCTTCAGTATTTAGAATTTATTAATTTTTCAAAAGTATTAAATTAACATGCTGAATAATATGAGTCAATAAAACATTTTTTATAAACTTTGCATATAAATTGAAAGAAAAGGGATTGGAGAGGTGGCTCAGTGGTAGAGCACTTGCCTAGCATGGGAGATGTCCCGAGATGGATCCCCAGCACCACATACACAACTGTATGTAAAACAAAACAAATTAAAAAACAAAAAAATGATGAAAAAATTTAAAAATCAGTACTTTCTCTTAAAAAAATTTAAGGAAAAGATTGTTGAAATATTGAAGACAGTGACAGTGAATCAACATACAGTGCAGGAAAAATTGCATTCTTTATGACAATTTGTAGCAAATAATCTCTGAAGATGATTTCTTTCATCATAGAAAATTATAAGAACAAATTTTTAAAACAAAAGACATTTTTACATAACTTTTAATTTGATCGTCCAAACAGAAGGTTTTAAAGTCTATAGTCAAAGTGAAACACTTAAAAATATACTTTGTTAATCTGTGGTTTGAAAGAAACACATGTACTTCACATGCCCTTGAATTCCAGCACCTCATTTTTAACTGTACTTAGTTTACATTTTACTTACAGAGATTAATCTTTTTTGCTAAGTGCATTGGAAATCATGAGCAGTAACTATGTAAATGATGCTAGGAAATGTATCCCCCAAGTATAAAATAAAGCTCTAACTAGATAATACTAATAAATATTAATATATGGAGATATCAAGGAATATTAAATGATTAAGCTGCCCAAAATAAGAATAATAATATACCTAAAGTCCTCCAGGCAGTCATTCAGTATTTTAGGGCTCTACAAATATTAACAAAAGCAGAGCCTGCCGAGAATTGTATGTCCTGAAGCTTTATGACTTGAATCACCATAAGAAGAGGAATGGGCAGTGGCTACAACTAAATATACGAGAGACTGACTCAGTTGGTTAGAGCTGGTCATTAATTATGGTAGATACAGGCTGTTTTTCATCTTTGAATAAACAGCAATCGTTTAATACAAATTACCAGGCCCCAGTCTTTTCTCTAAAAAAATAAATTAATTAATTAATTAAATTAAAAATATTTTGTAAGCTTTAGGAATCTCTGGAGAATTTGCTTCTACCCTAACTGCAATACCCACTTTTTTCCAGATAATTGCATTATAAATTCTGTAGTAAAGGTTTAGGTGGGTGTTTAGCAGACTTAGGGACATCTGTCACCCAAGGCAGGAGTGTAGGGTACCTAGAAACATTTGTGGATGCCTTACATCTTTGCAGGTTCACAGAGCAAAAGATGAAATGAATGGCAAGTTCCTTGATTCTGTAGTGCAAGTCAACATCACAGAACCAGCCTTATATTTATTTTTTATTGGTTCCAGTATTTGAGGAATATTATGCCCAAGCCATAACAAATAACATCAGTTCAAGAAGGTATTCTCTGCACTGCCCCGCGTTGGGATTTTTTGCAATATACTCTAATATTGCTATCAAGTGACCTGACTGATGACTGGGTCAGCAGAACTTCCAAGAAAGAATTTGTACCAGGCAATACCCTTTTTTTTTTTTCCACATTAAAGAAAACACAGTAGATAGCTGATCAACGCTCAGGTTCCTGTGACACACTCCACCCCATTCCTCACTGCAATCCTATCAAGAAAAGTATACAATGTTGTTTTTTATATGTAGTAATAGAACTATAAAAAAGGCTCTGAGTATGATTTTCAAGACTGTTTTGCACACCTGCAAGATTTGAGAGGGATGCCTGTCCACCAGCCACATTAACAGCTCCTCTTTAGTCTGTACTGTAAACAAGGAAACTGGGTTGGAGATATTGGAAGTCACTATTTTTAATCACAGAACTACTGTTGCAGTTTAAGTTGCACTTCATGCTTATAGGGATTATGTAAAACTGATAATAAGAAAATGACCTGGAAACAATTGAATAGCTGTAGCATGATTGTAACTCTGCTTGCAAAAATCAGAGGACACAAAAAAGGAAAAAGGGAATTATCAGAAGAAGTAATACAAAGCAAATAACACAAAGCAAAGAGTCCATAGATGTGATTTCAAGTAATTCAGTAGTTTCTATACAGTGCGTAGCTTTCAGCCTCAATAAAAAGCCAATTATTAATCCTGCAATTACCCAGCCTTATCACCACTGTCCACACTTGCTGACTGTGGCTGGAGTTCGAGATGATATTCTTTTCATTAGTATGGCCAACGGGAAATTTAATTAGAGATATATTTCTTGAATGGACAAGAGAAAATATAAGTGTTAACAAATTAATTCTAACATTTAATTACATTTAAATGTTTACCATTGGGTATAGAAAACACTGACACTCTAGCTGAGTCCCTTTATAATCTGTCCTTTCTTATATAACAGTGAAAACACTATTTTCAAAGGGGAAAAAAGGTGGAATTTCCTTCCTGCTAACTTGTGTACTGACTGAACAGGAAGAAATAATCAACCCAGTTTATTCTGGAGCCTATCAGTTCCTGACCACATTCCGTAAATGCAGGAATTTGGAAAACAAACTGATCCACAGGTAACAGAAACCAAAATATGTACTGATGGAGAGATAAGAAACTGTGACTAAGTAAATCCAGGTAAGTCTAAAACAGAGTAATGGAAAGAAATCGTGGTGTAATATTTAAAGAGATAGTCATGCTCCCATTACACACCTCTATTAGCCAATCCAACAATGAACTGATTATGCCATAGTGGAATTTCTGCTTGTCTCTTTTTTTCTTTCCTTCTCCCTAAACTACATACATGCACAGGTAACATAATATGGCTTTTGTGGTGGATTTCTCAGCTATTTACAAACAAGACCCAGTTCTATGGCTTTTGCAACCCACTCAAACCTCTACATGTGCATGCTATGACTCCACTATTATTGTTTTGACATTTAAGAAACAGATGCACATTTTTCACTTTGGAAGGCAGACATCTGTTCTTCAGAATTCTCTCCAGAAGCTGGACTTTTCTAACAGGAGCACATTAAATTAAAGAGGCTCTTTATCATCTTACCCCTTATTCATAGCCCTCAATGCAAAATATTTTAAGAAACAGAAAAGAGAAACTTACCAATAGGCTTACAAGCATGAAGACTCTGCTGGCATTGATTAAATAAGTCCATACAATGCTCACTGCAAAGTAATCTATGCTAATGCAATTTAGGAAGGAGGAAGAAGGAAGTTGAGCTCTGAGCTGTGATAGATGGAGAGTTGCCTGAGGAGCCAGATAGCCCAGCTCTTCAGAAAAACTGCATAATTCCCATGAAGAATAAATTCTGTTTTTATTAAGAAAAATCTAACCTAAAAAAGTATATAGTCAGTTGTGTCTGGTTCTGGCATGTTGAATGCCATGGTTAGAAGGGAGGGGAAAAAATTCACAAAATGTGCATAGAAAGAATTCTTTTTCCATGTTGTTTTGTTTGGGGCTTCATTATGGGAGGTGGTTATGTTTTGATTTTACTCTGAAAAATAGAGATTGCCTGCTCCATCAAAGAAAAGTTTGTAAAATTCAAAGCCCTCAGAACATATCTAGTTCATCTGGAATTTGTTAGTACATTAACTCACTATTCTCTTGGGGAAAAAATGGTATGTTTTAGACAAATTTTGGATGTAAATTCTAAACAGGTGGACAGAGCAGCAGGAGGGTGATATCAGGCTTCCCGCAGGGAGCCCACACCATATAGTTGTGGAAAATGAATCACAGGGATTGGTAGTAAAGGAAATCAGATTTGCCAAGCTGAGTATTTATACATGAAAGGAGCATGACTGCTCAGTAAATTATAGATCTGGGATTCAGAGCCATGCATCTACAACTTACAATCATGCAGACTCACTGCAGGCTATTAACTGTCCTTAGCAAGAACAATGCACATATTTTAATTTAATTTTTAAAATCTTGGACACTAGTTTAAGTGCTCACATGACAAAAATATTTCTTTCTATAAGCATGCTGCACATGTGCCTGGGAATAGAGTTGCTTTTTAATTATACACAACATTTGTGAGCTTCCTGCTGGTGACACCATTTGTGACATTGGCAGAAATAGAGTTCAAATGGAGAGGTGATGAACTTTCTATCCATCCTGGTTAAATAATACAGAAGAGAACAGAGGAGTCTCTGTGTTATTTTTAAACAAGGTACAAATTGTCCTAAGAATAAGTAACAGATGTTGTTTATGGGTGCACACTCCCAGTGAGACACAGATTTTTTTTTGGTAGAATTTTCTTTTATTGCTGCCATTCCAAGGAATTGTAGGGTTTTGATTGTTCTTATTGTTTATTCCTAGTTGACAATTGACAAGTAACTTCAGAAAATTAATTTTAAAGTGAGTTTTAGCATTTACAAAAAAACTGTAAGTTCAATTTCCAAATGACCTTGGCTTATGAAACTAAGTCTAAGTTTGATGAGTTCATTTATATTTCCCAGGATGCTCGACAACATTGGCCCAACCTCCTCACAGTCATGCTGAATGTCCCCAGTGTTTTGCTCTGCATGACAAGGAATATAATGATAATAATGTAATTAAGATTTACTGAGCATTTACTACTTACAAGACAGTGGATTAAATGTTTTACATTCATTATCTCACTTAATCCTCACTGTAACTCTGGGAGTTAGGTAGCATTATTATCTCCTTTACAAAATGAATGATGAAGCTGTAGTTTGAAGAGGTTAATTAATTTGTCTAAGATTTCTCATTTCTCATCATTGGTAGAGCCAGACTTGAATTTAGACCTTTCTGACAGCAAAGCTACTTAAAACCTCTCCATACAAAGTTTACTGACAGTTTCCCAAAGTGATCATTTCCATTTTCACTAATTGCAGTTGTAGGATATTAGCCTCCAGCAACTATCTAAAATAAATTTAAAAAATAAAATAAAATAAAAAACTTAGTAAGCCCACTTTGACTTCATTTAAACTTGCCTCCACAGATTCTGTGAAAAGGGGCATCCCTCTAGCAGTTCCCTTCACCAGGAGTGTTAGATCAAGGTGGTCATTTGGTACTTTTTCCTCATCCCCTAGGTGGTCAACTTTCAGTTTCTTCTGGCTGGAGAAGCCTAATGAAACAAGACCTTAGAGACCACCTACACATTCTACCACTGGTGACCCTCATCTTGTCAGCAATCTCCATCCATCCTTGCTTCAGCAAAGTCTGCTCTTGCAGGTACTTCCCAACACAACAGCACCTGACCAAATTCTTCCCAAAGCAGTTAGTCCATCCATTTATCATAGATGTTTGCAAGTAGGAGTTGGACAAAAGTTGAAGTAAGTGTCTTCTAACTCTAGAACATCACGTATATGCTTTCCATGGAAATCTGTAAAAAGAGGGCCTGCATCAATATGTTTGCTGAAAATGGGGAAACTACTCTCACCTTTGGAATGCAGGAGAGGAAGCTTCTCCAAACACAGCCTTTACAAATAGGGCAGCCTCATAATGAGACTCTCACCCACTGTCTTAAAGTCTCATAAGTCTCAGGAAGCTCAAAACCCTTAGGCCAGAGTCTAAAGAACCTACATTGCACATATGCATATGATAATTTGGCAAACACTTTGGCATGTATCATGTCAGTGACTGGTAAAAATTTCAAGTTTTATATCTTATTATATCCTTATGTTTTATTATCTCCACTTACAGATGCTTTTTATTTAATTCTGTGCCAGTTTCCTCAATTAACTAATTATGTTTAAAGAACTATTCTTTAAATTTATTCAGTATTTCATTTGTTGATGCACCGTTAACTTCATATGTCCTCTACTGTTCATATAAGTTATTTATAATTTTACATGATATGCACATAATATCAATGTATAATCATTTAACAAATTAACTAAAAATTAGGCTGAATACATGGAAATATAATGATTATGTCTGTATACATGAATTTTAGGATTTTGAATACATATTACCTAACTTATCTCTTGATAGGTTGTATAATCTCATTTATTTTTCTGTACATATACAACCATTGGGTGTTCTAATTTTTAAATAAAGTTGATATTCTACTAGATTAATTTTATAAGTAGAGGGATTACATTTTATTTAACTCTTTTTTCTTGCTTCTTCATAATAAAAGGTTTCCAACATTCAAATTTAACAGATAAGTAACTTCAGAAGAAGAAAACAGGTGTAATGACATTAAAAATATTACTTATTTGTTTGAAAGTCATTCTAATATTATTATGAATGAATAAGTAAAATAAAATGATCCTATATATTAATTATTAAAATGCTATAATCTATAGTTATTTGTTATTAAAAGTCTTCACACAGTATATTTCCTACCTATTTTATTAAGAAATTTCCAGGGCTGGAGTGGTGGCTCGGCGGTTGTGGTGCTTGCCTGGCATACATGAATACAGGAGTTCAAACCCCAGCACCATGTATACATAGTCACATGAAGAAATGAAGGTCACATGAAAAACTAAATAAAAATTTCTTCTCTCTCTCTCTCTCTGTCCCCTCTTTCTTAAAAAAAAAAGAAAAATAAAAAGAAAAAAGAAGAAACTTTTTTTAGATGGTCATTGTCCATTTTCTTTCATTTCTGTATTTTTTTTCTTGAAGTATGCAGAACTCATTCTGCTAGAGCTATTAGTGTGTCAGAATTTCCATCCTTTTTGAGAGGTTTATAAATCAGTCATAAAATATGTGATGCTGGCGTAAATTTGGCATACATTCTTAGCCCAGAAGCACTATTTTTTTTCAGATTTTTAAAAATGAAATGGTTTGGCTGCTATGAACCTACAAAGGCAATATCTAAATGTTTTCTGACTCTATATGTGTTATGCCTTTTTCCAAAAAAGATCTGTTCAACACAAATGAAAGAAGAAAATTCAGACAGTTCAAGATAACAGCTTCAGGGAAGTCATTATAAGTTTGCATTGTCAAAGATTCTCATGTTAATAGCTTCATGTATACATCAACACATACATAATAATAACCTTACAACTTTTTCAACTTCCACTTATGCAGCAGTCTAAAGAAAGTACAGGAAAACCTTCCAGAGAAAACCAGCAGCAGAGAAGCTGAGGTATTTATTTGAACATTATAACTATGGAAATTCTGTTTATCTCACAGATTTTGAAGTCAAAGCTCACAGAATATGGATAATAAAGACAATAATATAGGAGAAGTGGCAGCATATTACTGAAAAGGAACAGTGCACCTAACGCACACAGTGCCCCTGGTCCTCAAGTGGGACCAAAAGGAAAGAAAAGTTCTTTATTTTTTTTGTTTTTATACATTTCAAACCTAAAGAAAAAAATGATACATTGGTTTCATTTTATATCCTAAAATATAGACATAAAATATAAACAAATAAAAAGAAATTTCCTTTTATCCAATTCTCCCATGACTTTCTGAATAAAAAAGCTTTCTCTAAAGTATTAAGAATGTAAGTATTGAAAAGCAATGATGAATAATTAAAACATAATTTTCCATTTCTTTTCTTGTTCCTACATGTACAACAAAAACTGCCCAAATAATTAAAAATAGGAGAGAAATTTTACAGTGCTACCTCACAGCTGATAATTTAAAGTTATTAATAATAACTCTTTTTTTTTATTTATCCACTCAAACTTTATTTCCAAAAGTAAGCAGAGATCTCCCCATAAATATTTATTTATTAGATTTATAAAATATGGATAGTTCAAGCTGCAGAAGAATGCTTGAGACAAAAATCATCTAGCAACTAACAAAAGATCATTGTTAATTGAAAAATCCTCCTGCTATAGAAACAGACTTTGTAATAATCTCTAA